>SKCR01044919.1:0-47559 GCA_019454045.1 Zanthoxylum bungeanum | reverse complement strand
ATGCACTACCCTGAAGCGGACTCCCATAGACACGCATACATACTACCAATGGGACTCCGCGGGGTTCTACCCAGAGCGAAACTGTTTTCCGTATCATCGGTAAAACACAACCTCCTACCGCCTACTTGCATAGTATCCTATACTTAAATATATAAGAACTATGTCGTTGTGGCCCTCACAACACGCACAAGTGCAGTACTTGTCTATTCCGCATTATCGATGTCCAATCTCGATAATACTACGACTAGGGATATTTATGATTAAAAACCTTATGGATTGATACCGTCTCATATCATCTCAATCCGGAACTAATCATAGGGACTTTTACCATTATTATCAAAGTAAATAAATTACAAAACGGTAAAAAGGCAATTTCATTACTACATATTTAATTTTGTACATAATACAATTCATTTTACAAAATAGTGACGCTATGGGTCATAACTGTCTAACAATCTCCCACTTGGCCTATAGCCAGTCACTCAAGCATCTAATACCTGAACTATGTACATGTCGCTCAAACTTTTCCCGAGGAATTGCTTTCGTCGCGGATCTGCAATGTTGTGTCCTCTGATGCGATCTTTTCAATCTTCACATCGCCACGATGTATGATCTCTCTATCAGATGGAATCGTCGAAGAACATGTTTGGATCGTTGATGGACCTTGGTTCATTAGCCTGTGCTATAGCCCGCTATTGTCACAATACAATGGAACGGGCTCAGCTGCTAACGGAACTACTAACTCCTAATCCAATTAGGAATTTTCGGATCCAAACCGCCTCTTTTGCTGTGCTTCAGCTGCTGCGATGTACTCCGCTTCAGTTGTTGATCGGCAACAGTATCTGCTTGGAAGATTTCCAGCTCACTGCTTTTTCATTCAAACAAAAAATGTACCCGGATTGCGACTTAAAGTCGTCTCTGTCGGTTTGGAAATTTGCATCGGTATACCCAGATACCTCAAGTTCTCCTCTCCATAGATAAGAAAGCATCCTTAGTTCTTTTAAGATACTTAGGATACTCTTACCACCATCCAGTGATCTATACCTGGATCGGCCTGATATCGACTGCACATGCTCAAAGCATGGGACCATCAGGTCGTGTACAATCATGGCTACATGATCGATCCGACTACCGAGGCGAACGGAAGCCCGACTCATGTTGTCTCTCTCATCTGTGTTTTAGGACACATGTCCCTAGATAGATAGACGCCATTTGATATTGGCAACAGTCCCATCTTGGACTGATCCATGTTGAATCTCTTCAACACTTTATCAATTATGTACTCTGGGAGAGTCCCAAGTAGCTTTCTAGATCTATCCCGTAGATCTTTATTCCTTAGAATAAAAGCTGCTTTCCCAGATCTTTCATGGAGAATTTCAATGAAAGCCAAGCTTTCACCGACTTTAACATGGGAATTCATTGCGATAAGCATACATCGTCGACATAAAGGACATAAAAGTCAGTGCCTCCCACTAACCTTCTTATATACACAAGATCATCTTCGTTTTGATGAATTCATATTCTTTTTGATCTCATCAAAACATTGGTCCACGTCCGCGATGCTTGCTCAGTCCATATGGACCGTTTAACTTTACAAACCTTGTTTGCAGTCTAGGTGCGATAAACCGTCAGGCTGTTGCATATCACCTCCTCCGAAAGGTCACCTTCGTTAAGAGGAAAGCGTTTTAACATCCTAATCTGCTCATATTTCGTATCGTAATATTGCATCTTCGCAGCATTATCCGAATGGGATTTATCTGGCAACGGGTGAGAAGGTTCGTCATAATCAAACTTCAAGTTCATTGTACGATAACCCCTTCGCTACAAGCCTAGCGTTGTACGTTTATACGTGCCATCATCCCTGTCGGTCTTCTTCTTGAGACCCATTTTGCATCCAATAGGCTTTACGCTTCTGGTGCATCAACCAGTGTCCAAAACTTGGTTGGTATACGTGGAATCCATTTCGGCCTTCATTGGCTTCCCTTGGCATACGCAGATCCGATCCGATCCCTTGTATCGCTTCCTCATCGTAGCCGGTTCAGTATCCTCAATAGATTAATATCTACAGAGGTTAGATCATGAATCCCTACCTCTCAGGTATGACCCTGACTCTCTCCGGACTGACGCGGTCTGACCGGCGTAAACACACACGTATAACGCAAGCGCACGTATCGTTCAAGTAGTATAAAAATATCGATCCCACGAGGACTTAATATCTAAACTATTAATTTTATGAGGTCAAATGATTACTAATATCTAACAAGTTGATTGATTGATTTGAAATGGTGACGATTCTAAATTTAAAAGCAAGTAAATAAAATTGTCGAAAATAGGTTTTAAGAAAATTCAATATTAAAAACTATCTAGGGTTGTGATTTCTTCCAATATCATTTTAAAGATGAAGTGTTATCTTAAAGTTGGGTAATATATTGATTTATTAACCTGGAACACTAAATTATGTGTAAGCCTCTGTCGATGGTCAGACACAAATACCCAGTTTAACCCAATTGAACCATATGTCTATGTCAACCAAATTATCTGGATTCATTAAGTTTAAGTTCCAATTATGGCTACCCCCCCCCCAACAGGTATATTCCTATCCTGTAAGGAAATCTATTAAAGGGTTATCTATCCTCAAGGAAGATCGTGGGCTATTGAGTCTAAGGCTGAAACCTAAAATCCCTATGTCTAGTTCATTTTAGATTTACCAGATCAATTTTATTAATGGCCAGTTAATGAAAAAGCATTAAGTTTAAGACACAATAAATAAATCTTTATATTACCCAAGCTATAATCTAACCCTTATAAAACGGTGATATTGGATTTCATCACAACCCCAGATAACTAATTTAGTTACCACACATAACTAGGGCTAATAAAAACTTAAAAGTAAAAGACATAAAATGAAAATGCTTGAAAGTAATTGCGGTAAAGTAAAAGCTGAAAAGTAAATTACAATAAAATAAAATGCTAAGGTAAAAGGAATTACTTTTACTACTACTAATTTAGATATCTCCCATAAAATAATATATAAACTTGTGATATTATTTTACCAACCGACCAATCTGGCGGTATCCTGATTAAGTCAAATTAAGTCCAACCAGCCATATAGGCGGTAATATTTGTCCATAATCCAGCCATAAAGGCGGTACCAAAATAAATTATTACCAACCGACCAATCTGGCGGTATCCTTGATTAGTCAGGTTTAAACCAGATTAAATTGAATTGCCAACCGACCAATATAGCGGTATCCTTTATTAATCAGTATTTTAAATAGTGAATATATTATTTTTAAGGGAGATTAATCTAAATAGTAATAGTAAAAGAATTACCTTTCACCCTAGCTTGGGAAATTACCTCCTCATTACTGAAAAGTAAAAACTGAAAAATTAAAGAAAGAAAAGTATTGTGAGTAAAAGTAAATTGCGGAAAGTAAAAACTGAAAAGTAAATAAAAGAAAGTGCGAAACTGAAAATTAATTACTGAAAACTAAAAATAAACAAACTAGATACAATCTTCTTATTTATTCATTAAGAATTTCAAGGAAGAAAGTATGAATTTTACAAATGAAATGGCTTGGTATTTATAGGCAAAATTTTGCCAACATCAAATCATCCATCAAATTCTCCACCAAATCCATTATTAATTTCTCCACTAATTACTCCACCAAATCCATAATTGCTCCACTAATTGCTTATCTTGTTTGGTGTTGATTTGATAATTTTTATTAATTATTAATTAATTATATTTTGCTTTGAAAATGATTGATAATGACTTTTAATAATTACACTCCACACACTTCTGGATGGTTCATCAATTTCGGTCATGAAATCATCAGAATTCGAAAATATTTTCTCTTTCAAAGTTGTAGATCTTTGAGTCTTCTTTAATCTGGAACTTGAATCAGCTCAATCCGATATCTGAGTAAAAGTTATGCCCAAAATACGACAGATGCACAAAACTGGAATTTCCAAAACTGCACTTCGTCAAAACGC
This sequence comes from Zanthoxylum bungeanum, assembly GCA_019454045.1. Lineage (NCBI taxonomy): Eukaryota > Viridiplantae > Streptophyta > Magnoliopsida > Sapindales > Rutaceae > Zanthoxylum > Zanthoxylum bungeanum. The sequence continues at coordinate 43,563 of SKCR01044919.1, read as the reverse complement.
CCTTTCAAATTTCCAATCTTCAAAATTAATATATCAAGTCCAATAATTGCCCTTATTTGATCCACATTTCGTCCTAAATGATTTCATTAAGACCCGATATTATTTTATCTGCAAAATAAACTAAAACACATCAAAACGTTCATCAAACCCGAGAAACTAAACAAAATATTAAGTAAAAGGGGCGGTAAATATTGATATATTTTCCGCTCATCACACCCCCAAACCTAACATTTTGCTAGTCCTCGAGCAAAACAACAAAATAAAATTAAAATTAAACTAAGCCACTTTCGTAGGGATCACGGTTGCATTTAGCATATGCAACAAGCCTTTAAACCCCTAGGTGTCCCTAGTGGACGAGTTGTAGTCTCGTGAGGGTTTACAGCAATGATACCCACAAACATTTTACAAAGTAAAAGGTAGTAAAACTAATGCACACAAAAGCAAAAAGACAAGCGAAAAGAGAATAAAGATGTTAGTGACTAATCAGGTGAAACTTCTACTCCAAGTTACTAGTTGTTTTGTTTTATTCTAAATTACCGAATAAGTAAATTCTCCGATTATTTTTACCATTCTCCATATACACAGCTAACAAAATATTAATCAACTCATTTTTTCCCACAACAGTCACAAGTGCAATTGATAAGAGAAAATATTTTTGTCCTAAGGTTCTATTAGATTTCACACCTTTTATAGTAATGGAGTAAATTTTTTTTTTTTTTTTTTTTTTTTTTTTTTTTTTTTTATATACAATATCTTCTGCCTATGTAGCGAGCTTTGGGTCGGTGGCTCCCAAACCAGTTGGCTTTAGGGCACCAGGTGTTAAGACACCCCTAAGGACTTAATTACCCAGACTTCAGATATATATATTTTTGCAACATCCTTGATCCATGTAACGAGCTTTGGGCCAGTGACTCCCAAACCAGTTGGTTTTAGGGCACTAGGTGTTAAAACACCCTTACAGACTTAATAACCCGGATCTTAGATGCTTTATTTTTTTTTTTTTTTTTTTACTCCATCACTTTTTGAGATGCTTCCTCCAATTAAACTATAGCACTGAATATTACAATCCTGTCAGTTACAGCTCATGTCCGTATGTTACTATGCATGTTGATAATATCTGCTAACTAAACATATGAAGATTCCTTTTTAGTCAGTTTTAAGGAGAATTCACAAATTAAATAATTCAAAATGAAATAAACAAAAATTAACTTGTTTCGAAATAGGTTTGAGATACGTCTCAGGAGTGGAAACTCCTTACTCGCTATCTCTTACCAATTTCACTTTTTAGTCAAAATAAAAACACAAAAATGCAAAATATTTTTGTAATTTTTTGAAATTTTTCAATTTTTTTGTATTTTTCGAAAAATTTTGGACTAAAAATAAAAAACACACAAACTAAAAACAAGGTACTAATCAACTAATTCCTTCCCCCCCAACCTAAATGAGACATTGTCCCCAATGTCTTGAACAGTAATAAGAGAGTTAAGAAGGTCGTACCTGGTTAGCTGAAAATCTACAGGAAATTAAAGGTTAAGATCCAGATTAATTCGACGCTTCTTACCACGATTGTCTTCGACCAATTTATCTTTGAAAGGATAGGGTCAACTTGTGGTTCATAGGCTATGAGTTGGTCAATTAGATCCGGAGCAGTTCTGGCAGTGAAGAGGAGTTCTTTCATAGGTTTTGACACGAACCCATTTCTCCGGGCATCATCAAGAACACACAAAGAAAATCATAAAATCCATCAATATTGAGCAATCCAATCCAAGCGGTTTCTGGTGTATGTTCAGGTTCGCCCAAGATAGAACTATAAAAATTTCCTCCAATGTACCCAACCACCTGGCAAAGCGATAAAAGCATCAGCACGGTTAATCATTTCTACCAGTCGTTCAGACATACCTGGCACGATCAGTTCCTCTCCGTTTGATGATCCAATAAGGTTTGCCTCTGCCAAGGGTTTTGGAATGATTCCTAAAACATTACTGCCTCCTTCCTGTACAGCCTTTGAAACGATCCCCATAAGTCCGAGATTGCCTCCGCCATATATTAAGTGCATATTCCTTGCAGCTAAGACTCGACCCAATTCCTGTGCTGCTTCTATGTATTGTGGCTTAGTACCAACACTACTACCTAGCAAAACACGCAGATGTTTTCAACTCGTCTTCTTGAAGTGGCTTCCATTTTTTATGTATTTCTTTTTCAACTCCGGATGCCTTCAAAAGTGCAATGACGGGCTGAATTTATAGTACCTGAAAAAGGGTGAGTAATAACAGCACAATATCTTCCAGAGGACGATTAGTACGAATTAATATCGTGATAGTCAAAAAAGGTCTGGATCCTGTCGGAGAAAAATTAAAGAAAACAACAAAACAAATCACAATTATTAAGAAAAGACAAAGAGATATAATATTTACAAGAAAAGTAACGGTTTGATTGACGTCTATGCGTCAGGGACAAGCTTCCCATCCAATTTTCTTATAAATTGGCAAACAGGGTCTTTTTGAGTCAGATTCCCGAGACTTAACAGTTGTCTTTCCTTTTGGAATTGTGTATGTAATTTGTGAATGGCTATATTAACATATCCACTGGGATGCGTCTCAAGAGTCGAAGATAGATCATCTAAAGACTCCTTTCTCAAGCCATCCCTAATGAATTTAATTTTGTCTTCGCGATTATCAGACACCATTCCTAAAGAACGACAACGAGTGTTGCAATTAAATCGTGCACATTTGTAACAAACACCCATTTGCTTAGCTCTACGTTTCTTTGAATAGGTGCTTCTTCTTCCAAAACCAGGCAGATGTGAAATAAAAGAGTCAGAAGACTCACCTGCCAATCGGACTCGTGCTTCAATTACCCAACGAATATCATTAGGAACACCGTGAATTGTCAGTAACCTCATCCGTTCCAAGCGAGCTTTGTAAACTTTCATCAGAGATTTTTGAGGGAGAGAAGGAAATTGCTTGCGAAGATTTGCGAGAGCAGCTTCCATTTTGAAATGACTAATCCTGCAAAAATTAAACACACAAAATAAAACACACCAAATCAAAATATACACAAATTGCATGGGTTGCCTCCCTGCTAGCGCTAAGTTTAAAGTCGTCAGCCAGACTTGGCTTCTCGAACGTTAAGCTGGATCTGAAAGTGTAACACTTTCTTTTTGTCGCTCAAATGATTCTCCCCAGTAGTGCTTGACACGCTTGTTTTTAACCTTGAAAGTTTTGTTAGCGTCAGGATCATGTATCTCAACGGCTCTATTTGGTAAAACTTTGGTGATCACAAATGGACCTGACCACCGTGATTTTGGCTTCCATGGGAAGAATTTCACCCTTGATTTGTTTAACAGTACCTTCTGCCCTGGTTCCAGTTGTATGCGCACTAACTTCTCATCATGTCTTTTCTTGCCTTTTTCTTTGTACAATTTGGCATCTTCAAAAGGCTGATTGTGAAATTCCTCCAATTCGTTGAGCTGGTGGAACTTTTTCTCTTCTGTTGCTTGTAGAGCAAGAATTGGCTCTTTCAGTGCAAAAGATGTTTTATCTTTAGGCTCCACAGGCAATTGACATGTTTTAAGTTTGTCAGTAGAACTTTGTCTTTCATCAGAGTTCTGAATGGTACTGTGTATCACATCGAGTTTGAAACATTCCTCCTTCTTTTCATCATCTGGGAAATTCATGGCCTTGAAAACATTGAATGTTACTTCTTGGTCCTGTACCCTCATGGTTAGTTCTCCTTTTTGTACATCAATAATGGTTCGACCTGACCTGTAGCCAAGAATGGTCTCCCAAGGATGATTGGCACGTCTGCGTCTTCCTCCATATCAAGGACAATAAAATCTGCTGGGAAAATGAATTTGTCAACCTTGACCAGCACATCCTCAACTACACCTCTTGGAAATACGAGCGTTCTATCAGCAAGTTGCAGTGAGACTGAAGTTGGCATTGTTTCTCCAATCTGTAATTTCCTGAAAATAGAAAAAGGCATCAAGTTAACACTAGCACCTAAATCACATAAAGCCTTACCAAAGTTATGTTCTCCTATGACGCAAGGAACAGTGAAACTGCCAGGATCTTTCAACTTTGGGGGAAGTTTCCTCTGAATGATGGCACTGCATTCTTCTGTTAATGCTACTGTCTCGTAATCTCCCAATCTCCGTTTTCGTGAAAGAATATCTTTCATGAATTTGGCATAGGTGGGCATTTGTTCCAACGCTTCTGCAAATGGAATGTTGATATGCAGCTTTTTGAATATTTCCAGGAACCGGGAAAATTGCTTGTCCAATTTGTTCTTCTGAAGACGTTGAGGAAAAGGTGGAGGTGGAGTGATCTGTTCTTTTTCCTTTGCTTCTTTTCCTCCATTTGTTGCTTTGTTTCTTTTGGAACTTCCTCAGCTTGAATTGACTCCAACATCTTTGTTGATTTCAGTACCGCTCTTTAACATGATGGCATGACATTGCTCCTTCTCCATGTTCCTTGGATTTGGCTCTGTGTTGCTAGGAAGGGTACCTGGCGGTCTGTAACTCTGAGCATTTGCCAGTTGTCCCATTTGATTCTCCAGTGCTTTAATAGAAGCATATTGACTTTGAATTAATGTTGCTTGGGATTGAAACATAGCATCGTATTTTGCTTCTTGCTTTTTGAACATCTCTGCAAACCATTCTTTCATTTCTGGTTCTTTTTCATGCTCCTGGCCTTTGTTCTGTTGCTGAAATTCAGGTGGTGGATAGTTCTGCTGTTGGCCTGAATTGTTACTCCATGATAAATTAGGATGATTCCTCCACCCTGGGTTGTAGGTGTTGGAATATGGATTGTTCCCCTGTCTGTTGAAATTGTTGACATAATTCACCGTTTCTTCATGTTGTTTAGGTTCTGGTGCTCCTCCATATGGTGAACTTGTGGATCCAGTGATGTTCACAACTTGCGTGCTAAGTGTTTCTAGACATTTGCATATCTGATCCAGCCTGGTATTCACTGCTGTGTTTGCTCCAACTTCATAAATTCCTGCAATTCTTTGGATCATGCTCCTTTCTGTTGGCCACAAGGAATTGTTGTTGGCCATTTCTTCGATTAGGTCCCAGGCTTGATCTTCTCCTTTTGCCATCAAGGCTCCTCCAGCAGCAGCATCGATTGTGGTTCTCATTATTCCAGAAAGTCCATTATAGAATGTTTGAACTTGAAGCCATTTTGGAATCTCATGGTGAGGACATTTCCGGAGCAAATCTTTGTACCTTTCCCAAGCTTCGCAGAGGGATTCTGAATCTTGTTGTACAAAGGATGTGATGTCATTCCTCAGCTTTCCGGTTCTGGCTGGTGGAAAGTACTTTGCAAGAAATTTGGTGGCTAAAGTGTTCCAAGTTGTGATAGAACCTGTGGTAGTGAATGTAGCCAAGCTTTAGCTCTGTCCTTCAAGGAGTATGGAAAAACTCGCAGTCTCATTGCTTCTTCTTCTTCTCTCTCGTTGTAATTAAAAGTGCCGCAAACTTCCAGGAAGTTGCTGATGTGGGAATTCGGATCTTCAGTTGCATTCCCCCCAAACTGAACTGAGTGCTGAATCATCTGAATGCATGTTTTGATGTCACATGCATTTGCTGGTAAGGGAGGAAGTACAATGCAAGAAATGAGTCTGTCAATCACCGGAATGGTTCTGTCTCGAATGGGAATTGGTGGTGCAACGTTCAAAGGTTCAGGTTCCATGTTGACTAAAGCTTCTTGGCCTTCTCGCCTTTCCCTTCTCAACTGTCTGATGGTTCTTTCAATTTCTGGGTCAAGCGATCGGAGTTCAAAGCTTCTGGTTCGTCTCATGTAGTTTCTGAGAACCTGAAACACAAGAAAACAAAAACAATAAGTAAAAAGAAATTAGATACAAGTAACGTATCTAACCCCTAAATTAATAGTGAAAGATAAATAAGTCCCCGGCAACGGCGCCAAAACTTGACCGGCGTAAACACACACGTATAACGCAAGCGCACGTATCGTTCAAGTAGTATAAAAATATCGATCCCACGAGGACTTAATATCTAAACTATTAATTTTATGAGGTCAAATGATTACTAATATCTAACAAGTTGATTGATTGATTTGAAATGGTGACGATTCTAAATTTAAAAGCAAGTAAATAAAATTGTCGAAAATAGGTTTTAAGAAAATTCAATATTAAAAACTATCTAGGGTTGTGATTTCTTCCAATATTTTTAAAGATGAAGTGGTTATCTTAAAGTTGGGTAATATATTGATTTATTAACCTGGAACACTAAATTATGTGTAAGCCCTCTGTCGATGGTCAGACACAAATACCCAGTTTAACCCAATTGAACCATATGTCTATGTCAACCAAATTATCTGGATTCATTAAGTTTAAGTTCCAATTATGGCTACCCCCGCCCAACAGGTATATTCCTATCCTGTAAGGAAATCTATTAAAGGGTTATCTATCCTCAAGGAAGATCGTGGGCTATTGAGTCTAAGGCTGAAACCTAAAATCCCTATGTCTAGTTCATTTTAGATTTACCAGATCAATTTTATTAATGGCCAGTTAATGAAAAAGCATTAAGTTTAAGACACAATAAATAAATCTTTATATTACCCAAGCTATAATCTAACCCTTATAAAACGGTGATATTGGATTTCATCACAACCCCAGATAACTAATTTAGTTACCACACATAACTAGGGCTAATAAAAACTTAAAAGTAAAAGACATAAAATGAAAATGCTTGAAAGTAATTGCGGTAAAGTAAAAGCTGAAAAGTAATTACAATAAATAAAAGCTAAGGTAAAAGGAATTACTTTTACTACTACTAATTTAGATATCTCCCATAAAATAATATATAAACTTGTGATATTATTTTACCAACCGACCAATCTGGCGGTATCCTGATTAAGTCAAATTAAGTCCAACAGCCATATAGGCGGTAATATTTGTCCATAATCCAGCCATAAAGGCGGTACCCAAAATAAATTTACCAACCGACCAATCTGGCGGTATCCTTGATTAGTCAGGTTTAAACCAGATTAAATTGAATTGCCAACCGACCAATATAGCGGTATCCTTTATTAATCAGTATTTTAAATAGTGAATATATTATTTTTAAGGGAGATTAATCTAAATAGTAATAGTAAAAGAATTACCTTTCACCCTAGCTTGGGAAATTACCTCCTCATTACTGAAAAGTAAAACTGAAAAATTAAAGAAAGAAAAGTATTGTGAGTAAAAGTAAATTGCGGAAAGTAAAAACTGAAAAGTAAATAAAAGAAAGTGCGAAACTGAAAATTAATTACTGAAAACTAAAAATAACAAACTAGATACAATCTTCTTATTTATTCATTAAGAATTTCAAGGAAGAAAGTATGAATTTTACAAATGAAATGGCTTGGTATTTATAGGCAAATTTTGCCACATCAAATCATCCATCAAATTCTCCACCAAATCCATTATTAATTTCTCCACTAATTACTCCACCAAATCCATAATTGCTCCACTAATTGCTTATCTTGTTTGGTGTTGATTTGATAATTTTTATTAATTATTAATTAATTAATATTTTGCTTTGAAAATGATTGATAATGACTTTTAATATTACACTCCACACACTTCTGGATGGTTCATCAATTTCGGTCATGAAATCATCAGAATTCGAAAATATTTTCTCTTTCAAAGTTGTAGATCTTTGAGTCTTCTTTAATCTGGAACTTGAATCAGCTCAATCCGATATCTGAGTAAAAGTTATGCCCAAAATACGACAGATGCACAAAACTGGAATTTCCAAAACTGCACTTCGTCAAAACGCCCTTTCAAATTTCCAATCTTCAAAATTAATAATATCAAGTCCAATAATTGCCCTTATTTGATCCACATTTCGTCCTAAATGATTTCATTAAGACCCGATATTATTTTATCTGCAAAATAAACTAAAACACATCAAAACGTTCATCAAACCCGAGAAACTAACAAAATATTAAGTAAAAGGGGCGGTAAATATTGATATATTTTCCGCTCATCACGGTCCTAGTGTACTTGAAGAATTGTGGTTCAGTATCTCTCGGATGGACTGTTCATGTTTCCGTTGATAATTCACTGCCAGGACAGTTTTTTTTTCACTCATCCACTTCGACTGTCATCGAGTTCTACTTTCCTCCCACTAAACATTCTCTGCATTTTAGAATTCCTTGTCTCAAAAGGAAACCGCAGTAGAGCAACAAATACTTGTTCTCTTGTGGGTGATAGAAGGTAATATCCCTTTTGGTTTCTCACCCCTTAGGATATCCAAACAATAGGCAATTTATCCTGATTTGGGTTTCCAAGTTTTGGCTACCTTCCAAACGTATTTTAAATGTTTGTTTTGCCCAGCACCACAAAACCCAAAACAAATGATCTTTCATGAATGAGAACCCGGTTTCTTTCCTGTCATATCTCATTAGTGTCTGTTCACAGACTTTGACGGAACTTTTCAAAATAAGAACTGCAACTGTTTAATGCATATCCCCAGAAGGAATTGGCAGCTCAGTGCGACTCAATCATCGACCTTACCATGTCCAACAAGGTACGGTTTCTTCTCCTTCAGACACACCATTAATTGTGGGTTCCAGGAGGAGTCCACTGTGAAAGATACCATATTCTTTCAGTAATCTTGAAACTCATTACTTAAGTATTCGCCACCATGGTCCGACCGTAACATCTAATACTCTTGCCTTTTTGGTTTTCAACTTCGTGTCGAAACTCTTTGAATTTCTCAAAAGTTTCGACTTGTTCGTCATTAGATACACATAACCGTACGTGATGCATCATCCGTAAAGGTTACGAAGTATCGATATCCACCCTCTAGCCTGGCTAGAAATGGGCCCACAAACGTCACTATGAACGAGGCTAACAGTATCAGTGGCGCGTTCACCTTTACCGCTAAAAGTGATTAGGCATTTTGCCTAATAAGCAAGATTCGCAGACGTCAATGATTTGGATCAAATCCGTCCAGTACCCATTCTTCGAAAGTGTGGATATGCGAGTCTTGTTAATGTGTCCCAGACGACAATGCCACATATAAGTTTCATCTTTTGGATCACTCTTTTTAAGGCCTTTTGTTTGTTACTTTATATGTAGGAGATTCATTTATATTCAAATATAAACCCATTATTTGTAACTGCAGTGCATATTTCTGCATCATTTTTATATAAATACACCAGTGTTTCTAAATACAAAGTGTACCCAATTGGGTTAACATAGATACAGATATAAATTCCTAGTCAAACTAGGTACATAAAAAAGTCATTTAGTTTAAGTACATGCCCCGAGGGCAGTTCTAATACAAAAGTGCCCACGGCCAAAACAGCAACAGGAGTTCCGTTTCCAACCCGTAGATCAATCTCCCTGAAGCCAGTGTCCTGCTGTTCTGCAGATCTGCACATTAGTATATATATGGAGAACCACAACCAGAATCAAAAATCCAATTTTTAAAACTAGAAGTAGCCATGTTTATTTCAATAACAAACATACCAGAGGTCGGTGCCTTGCCGCCTTGATCTCCCTTCTGAGCACCTTGTTCATGCGGCAGTCACGCTTCTAGTGACCTCTTTTGCCGCATTTAAGGCTATGTCTTGTGACTTGTCCTTCGGCTGCCCAAAAGCCATCGACTCTTGGCCTTCCCTTGTTCTTATGCTTTCTCTTTTTCACCCCTCCAGTTGCCTTGGGCCCATCCCCTCGGCGTCTGAGAGGTCGATGCAAAGTTGCGCCTCGCGCTTGTTGCCTTTAAGAAGCTCTTTCTCTGACTCCTTAAGAAGGACAATAGCTCTCCAAGAGCATCGTCTGTATCCATCAACTTTTAGTTGATGATAATCTGCTTCCAAGTATCGGGAAGTGACTGTAAGAGCATGTCTATAGTCAGCTCAGCCTCCAAGACTATTCCCATCTTGGCCAGCTCATCATGTCGGCATCATTTGAGTCCCGTGGGCCTCAACTGAAGCGCCATCAGTCATACGGGAGCGAAAGAGTTTCTTCACCAACTCATACCTCTCCATCCGCTTATTAGTGCGGTAAGATCCTTTAGTCTAGCCATCATTTATAAGGATCCAAGTCCCTATTTCTGGCGACGAAAGTGTTGAGTCATGGAAGCAAGCATGATCGACTGAGTTGTATCACAATCATCGCTATGAGTTCTCCATAACTCCAGCTCAAGTGGCTCAGTGGGCCCTCGGCCCGAGAGGTCTCTGTATGGTGTATAGTAAGCCTCTACCCCCAAGGACTATCCTCAGGTTCATTTCCCAGTCAGCGAAGTTCGTGCCCTTAAATACATTATCACCCATGATTATGTCTCGGACATTTCCTTTGTTTGCCATCTTAACTACGATAGTCCAACTATCTAGTTAACGATATATGGGTACAGTCAAACTGTTACAAGAAAAATAACATTATATTAGTCCAACTAATGTTAAAATATTGACGAAATAAATTTTGTAAGCGCGTAAAGCTATATCTGAATGAAATTGCAAATTCAATACTAGCCTCCCACTATTTTCTACAAGTCTCTAACCCTCTGTCGAGTACTCGGGAAATCCAATTCCTAGTGGGCTAGGATCCCGTTAAATAACACACACCTTGACTTGGCCAAGTTGTATGATATTTAATAGGTAGATCTCGAAGATCAATTGGATCCCATCCAATTCCTAGATCCGGTAGGTGGACATCCAAGTCCGAACATATCTTCTAGACATATGTCAATGTATCCAATACATTCCTAACCTTTTCCTCTGAATCAACTAAGTCTTGCTTTGGCACAACAAACTTAATGATTCCAGTTAAGCGGACCCATTGACATGGAAAGTTTCGTAATCAATGTCGATGGACAAGAAGTGATCTTGACTTTGGCCAACAAATCACAACTTGGACAAGACACCGATATGGAAAAAACTCTCATGATTCAAACACATCCTCAATTGACAAAGGTCTTGACTTTGCCAACAACCAATGCCAATTTCGGATCTTGAGAAAGAATCACTCAACGGAAGGAAAATCGCTTAATATTGTTTGAGGGATTTTCGCGTAATTGGCAACCAATTAATTTATCTTGTTAGGTCTCATCATCATACACCCTTAAGCATGCTTCTAAAACATCATAAAGCGCGTAAAATAAACTAAGTGATATGCTGATGGATATATAACAATTTGTTCCTAGAACAAATCACACATTTCCTCTCCCCGGCTAGCACTATTCTACTTATACCCAATTACATAATACAATAAGAGAAACCTCATTTACATTGAGGGGAATTAGGTGAGAAGAGAATACAAAGAGATAATAAGAGAAAGGCTGGACACGCAGGTCCAATTAATAAATTCTGAATACAATAATTTCTAAATTACCCTTCCCTTCTAATATCCATCCGATATACACTATTCATTCATCACATCCACATTTATTCATTCAAGGCATGTTATACAACCAATCTAATCCAATTAATTAGTCTTTAATTAGGTGACAATCCAATGTTCAATCATGGTTTGCTTTTGCGCGAGTCCAACTCGTTTTGAGAATAAGTACTTGTAGTACGAATTCATGAATTATATCGAACTACTCGTCAAATCCAATTTAAGTCGTATTCAATACTAATCCTTATATTTAATTCCAAATTAAATATTTACACTTTATTGTGCTTTTATACTTATAGATTCCAAATCTAATCTTATCGGGTCTCAAGCCCAACTAACATCCAATGTCCGTTTAATTAAATTCCGATGGGCTTTCAATTGATTTTCTTTAGGCTTGGGCTTTGGTCAATGTGGGTCAAACCCATTACCAAGCCCATAAGGAATCACCCTCATTTGCCATAAAATCAATATCAAGCCAATAAGGCCCAATTAAACATAAAAAGCCCATTTATTCAAATTTTAAAATTCCAATTTTGTAACTTAATTAATTAAGTGTAATATCATGATTAATCCTTTAAATCAATATTTCCAAAATATCAAATTAATCCATTAATCATATTTTTATTAAATACATGTCCCATTATTTTAATCAAAAAATCAAGTCTCTAATCTTCCATTAAGCATTCGGCCATGGTGATAAAATGGTTCCGATTCGTTTTCAATCCGATCAAATTACAAATCGTCATTCCATATTGTTTCAAGTCATCCAATGATCTTAAAATCAAAAAATCATCATGTCCATTGCTTACATGTGATTCGGCCAAGCCATTTTTGGGTTGAAAAATAAATCCAATTTATTTTCCATGAAATTGATGATGTATAACATTAAGTAAAATACATCTAAGCATATTTAATCAAACAATTTCATCAAATCATGCTTCATCCAATTTTCCCCAATTTACCCTAATATATTTTCATGCTCTTTAGGCTCTGATACCATTGTTGGAAATTCTAATCCATGTCCCAAGATCAAAAGAGCAACAATATATATAAATGAATGAACAATATTGAAGTGTGGCGGAATCATACTCACAAAGATTGAATGCGGATGTGTTGATGAAATAAAAACTTCTCCTTTGTGCAGTGAGGGTTTCGGCCAAGGTGAGTGGGGGAAGCTCTAAGCTTTCTTTGATCCTTCCAAGCTCAAGAATTAGTTTCCTATAACACCTTTGTATGATCCCTTGAAGGTGCTAGCCTTGTATGTGATTTATAGTTCCAAACAAAACACTTTCTTCAAGTTTTTACAACAAAAACCGAAAATGGAGAGCTATGAAACCTTCACAGTTTCGGTCACTAGAGAGGAGAGGAAGATGAAGTTTTGTTTGTAATGATTACCAAAAACCTTTTTATATTTATTTCAAAAATAAAATATAATAAATCAAATACCCAAAATTGGTATATTAGGTCAAAGGTCTATCACTTTAACTTGAGTGTAATTCACTCAAACTTGGAGTGTAATTCACTCTTCCACCAAAACCCATCATCATAAATTAAAACAATGACAATTGATGTGATGGTTGATGTGACATGTGGACCCCACTCGATTCTAAATGCGAGTGGGCCCGCAAACACTCCCGGCTCGGGTCGGGTTCGATAATTCCGAATTAGCGAACTTCCATCGCGATGTAATTAAATCAAATTTAATTATAGAATTGTGCCTAGCAAATTACTATTCACGTCGCTAACGAATTAATTCCAAATGAAATCGTTTGCCCGAATTAAAATCTAATTTTATTCTTCGTCGAAATCGAATTCATTTAATATATCGAATATATTATTTTAATGATTAATTCCAATTAAATTAATCTTTCCTCTCTTCAAATAGTACTTTATCCAAGATAAAGTCTCTCCGCAATTAATCCCAGATTAATTAAGTTCGAATCATACGTCATCGGTGAATCTTCGGGAAGCGACCCAAGAGATCTCTGGATATGTTGGCAGTAAATACGGTCGTCGGACTATCCGAACACGTACGTACCAAGTACTACGTTTTATACCGATTTACAAGACAAGGTTAGCCTCTAGCAAAACGCCATGCCTACCCAATTCTCCAGAAATATTTTACTGGAATATAAGATCTATAACAGGCGTAGTATACCGCAGTATTGTGTATACTGATCCAGTATCGGATGATCACATGTAAGGCCTGGGGCTGGAGATGTGTCTGCCCCGTACGAAACATATATCGGACATCAAGCAACTAGTCCCTTTGAATCAGATAATCCTGACCTTGTCCATATTATCCCGATGGTTGCAACCATTATAGAGTACTAGTTCTGTATCCTGCGCGATCATCATCTCCATATGTCTGAAGTGATACTTCCGTCTTGACATCACACACACAAATACACTACGTTTCTCGATAACCTAGAAGAGGTGTACACAAACCTGTTAATGCCCTGGACGACCAAAACTAAAGTCTACCGATTGTCGCAGTACTAGCTATGCAAGTCCCAGGTTAAGACATATGCACCTACCCTGAAGCGGACTCCCATAGACACGCAGACATACTACCAATGGGACTCCGCGGGTCTACCCAGAGCGAAGCTGTTTTCCGTACCATCGGTAAAACACAACAACCTCCTACCGCACTTGCATAAGTATCCTATACTTAAATATATGAGAACTATGCCGTTGTGCCCTCACAACACGCACAAGTGCAGTACTAGTCTATTCCGCATTATCGATGTCCAATCTCGATAATACTACGACTAGGGATATTTAAATTAAACCTTTATGGATTGATACTGTCTCATATCATCTCAATCCGGAACTAATCATAGGGACACTTTTTCCATTTCATAATCAAAGTAATAATTACAAAACGGTAAAAGGCAATTTCATTACTACATAGTTAATTTTGTACAATAATACAATATCATTTACAAATAGTGACGCTATGGGTCATAACTGTCTAACAGCAAGTGGGCCCATGTCTAGCTAGGTTAGAGGTGGATATGAATATTCATGAGCCTTACGGATGTGGCATCGCGTTTGGTTATGTGTTTTCTTTTGAAACACAAATCTGAACCTTTTAACGTTTCGACACGAAGAGACAAAAATCGGCTATAGTATTAGACCATCCGGTAGTCCGTAATGGAAAATACTTAAGCAATAAGTTTCTATATATATGAAAGAGTATAGTATTCTTTCAAAGAGGACTCCTCCCGAAACACGTCTTTTTGACGGTGTGTCCGAACAGTGATCAACCGAATTTTGTTAGACATGATAAGGTTATTCATTAGTCGCTCTGAGCTACCATTTCCTTCAACGGATAAGTATAAACAGTGCAAACTTATTTTGAATAGGGTTCCATAAAATCTGTTTAACAGATTTCATATTGATTTGAACAAGAAAGAAACCGGGTTTCTTAATCCTGATAATTTGGGAATGCTAGCATATGTTTGGATGATACCAAACTACAACCCAAATTGATAAGTGCCAATTGTAGGTCATCCTCGGGATACCTAAGTATAGTACTTATACAACTCACAAAGAACAATTAAATTGTTACTCAGCATGCGGTCTTCCTGAAAGGAATACCGATATGCAGTGGTAAGTGGGAGGAAGTAAAACTTGATGAAATTCGGAGTAATACTATTCCAAGCACCGAATCTGAATAGAACACATATAGTTCATCAAGGATGAAACTATACCATTAATCTTCAAATACACAAGAACCGCATATGTCGGAGAGAGTCAGGAACAACCTGGGGTATAGGTTTCTGATCTCACCTCATAAAGATGTCAATCTTATTGAGGTATACCAACTGACTACATATGAGGAAGTGATACAAGGTATCAACTCCCTATTATGGCAAAATGCAATAAGTCCGATATGGATTCCATGTATACCAACTATGTTTGGACACTAGTTGTTGTACCGCAAGGCATTGTGCCTATTGGTACTATATAAGTCTTCACGGAAGACATACATGGATGGCAACATACCAACGTATAAAGCTAGGCTTTTAGCAAAAGGTATCGTTATCAACATTGTGTTGACTACGATGAAAACTTTTACCTGTTGCCACGGTAAATCCATTTGGATAATGCTGCATGTTTCATTTATTAAAAGTGGCAGCTAAATGCCAAAACCGCTTTCCTTAACGGAAACCTTTTGGAGGATGTTTACAACATCCTGTCGGTTTTGTCGTACCAAAACTAGCAAACAAGGTTTGCAGGTTATTCGATCCATGTCTGGATTGAAGCAAGCATTAGGTTCTTGGAATTATCGTTTTGATGTAATCATAATGATTTATTATTTAATTCAAAATGAAATGATTCTTGTGTTATAGAGGGTTAGTGGGAGCGCGCACTGACAGTGGGTGTCCTATAAATAATAATAATAAATCATTTCTTGGAAATGATATTCCCATAATACAATCGGTGAAAGCTTGGCTTTCATGAAAACTCTCTGAGAAATCATACATTGAAAAATGTACGTGCCCTGGTGTCTCATACGCTTTGAGCATAGGCAGTCACAAACAGGCCAATCCAAGTGATAGTCACTGGATTGATATTAAGAACATACTTTAGTTTCTTAGAGAACTAATGATGTTGTCTTAAACTATGGAGATGGAGAACTTGAAGTGACTGTGATCACTATTGTAAGTTTCCAAACCGATTAAACGACTATAAGTCGTAAAACGGTACTGTACAGTTTGAATAACGGAACAATGAGCTAGAAATCTTCCAAACAAGATATTGTTACCGAATAAACAACAAATGCGGGTTATTGCTGTAGCTGAGGCAGCAATAGAAGCCATTTGGGTCGATTATAAATCTAATTAGATTAGATATAGTTCTATTAGCAGCTGAGCTAGGCTTCAGCACAAGCTAAAGAATTAATTGTCTCATAAACGATCTAGATATATACTTCGATATTCATCTGATTTGTTCAGATCATACATCGTGGCGGTGTGATGATCATCTAAATCACATCAGACGATAATCATGCAAATCCGCTGACGAAAGCCTTCTCAGCAGTTTGAGCCAACCGTACATAGTTCGGGTGTCAGACACTCGAGTGACTGGCTATAGGCCAAGTGGGAGATTGTTGGAGAATTATGACCCATAGCGTCACTATTTGTACAGATCATGGTGTTGTTGTACAAATTAACTATGTGACAAAGAAGATTGCTCTATTATCATTTGTGATTAGATCACCAAGATATATAAATGATAGGAGGTCCTTATGATTTATTCCTGGATTGAGAATGATATGAGACAGTATTAGTCCACGAATGATAAATCATTAAATATCCCTAGTCAGAGTATTATCGAGATTGGACATCGATAAATGCGTAAAAGACTAGTATTACACTTGTGCGCTTTGTGAGGGCACAACGACATAGTTCTCATATATTTGGGTATAGGATACTCATGCAAGTGTAATAGGAGGTTGTGTTTTACCGATGGTAAGGGAAACAGCTTCGCTCTGGATAGACCGCATTGGAATTCCATTGGTAGTATGACTATATGTCTATGGAAGTCCGAAATCAGGGTAGGTGTATTTGGTCTTAACCTGAGACTTGCACCGCTAATACTTGCGACAATCAATATACTTTGGTTGTGGTCGTCCACGGCTTTAACAGGTTCTGTGTACGCCTCTGCTGGGTATATTGAGAATCGTAGTGTGTTGGGTGTGATGTCAAGACGAAAGTGTCACTCCAGTCATATGGAGATGATGATCGCGTAGGAATACATAACTGGTTCTCTAAAAAGGTTGCAACTGTTGGGATAATATGACTTGGTCATGATTATCCGATATTAAAGAGACTAGTTGCTCGTAATCCGACATGTTTCGTACGGGGCAGATACTGTACCAGCCCTAGGCCTTGCATGTGATCATCCGATACTGGATAGAAATACGCAATACTACGTATACTACGCCTGATATAGATCCTTATTCCTGTACGGATATTTCTGGAGAATTGGGTAGGCATGGCGCTTTGCTTGAAGCCAACCTTATCTTGTAAATCGGTATAAACGTAGTACTAGATACTTACGTGTTCGGATAGTCCGACGACCGAATTTACTGCCAACATATCGGGGGATCTCATGGGTCATTTCCCGAAGATTCACGATGACGTATGACTCGCACTTTAATTAATCTGCGATTTATATGATGAGAGAGAAAATTAATCTGGGATTAATTGCGGAGATATTTTATCTAAGATAAAATATTTTAAAGAGAGAAAACGATTAATTGGAATTAATCGATAAATTAATATATTCGGTATATAAACGAATTGGATTTCGACGCGGAATTAAAATTAAATTTTAATTCGGGCGAACGAGTTAATTTAGAATTAATTCGTTAGCGACGTGAATAGTGATTTTGCTAGGCATAATCATTTAATTACGTCGCAATGAAAAATCGTTAATTTGGAATTAGCGAACCTGAGCCCGGGATTGTTTTCGAGCGCATTCACATTTCGAATTCGAGTGCGGCACGCAAGTCAAATCAAACGTCAAATCATTAGTCGCATCAAGCGTTAAATCATTAGTCACTTTGAGTGATGTGACAACTTGTCACTTGATTTGATGGATTGATGGTGGTAGTTGGCAAGCATTTATTGTCTTGACTTTTGTATTTGGTAAATCAATTTATTTGATTTTTTGAAATAGAAAATTGTGTATTAGATACACAAAAATGAATTACCAAATACACTTCCATCTCTTTCTCTTTCTTTTACGGTTTGGAGCCAAAACTCTCTCTCTCTCTCTCGGCCATTTGGCCATATTCTTCACTGGTTTTTCTAGGCAGAAACCGTGAGATGGGAAGCAAAGTGTGATGGTTTTTGTGGCAAAAAACATAAAGAGAGCTAGCACTCTGAGAGACATGCGAAGGTGATAGGGAAGTCCACCAATGAGATTGGAATCATTTGACGAAGCTTGGAGCTTGATAGAGCTCACCCAAAGCTGAATCCATGGAGGCCAAAACAAAGCCACTGCCGTGAACAGTCCAGTGAACAGAAATCAATTTTTATTGTGTCGCGCGTCGCTCAACACCGATCGATGTGAGTATTCCGCAACTCCATGATTGTATTCGCATGATTATTTCTTGCTTGATAATCGATCCTCGGGGCCGTAGAAACTCCAACATTACATTCCTAAATGTGATAATGTGACAATGTTCCTTAGGGTTTATCTCGGTGTTGCTTGGAAACGCCCATTTTTTTGGGTTTATAATAGAGAAGGCAGCTAGCCAATTTGAACCTCTAATGATTTCATTGTCGCCCCCATATTTCCCATGTGGGTTTCAATATTGTTGAGCCGTGACTCATTTTCTTAGACCTCTATGTGGATTTAGCGACAAATGTGCTCACAAGGTCTTCAAATGACTGTTTATGCTCTGACATTTGGTTGTTGAAACTAGGTGGGGGTAGCAAAGCATTCTTTATGTTGGCATAACATAAGTTCTCATAGTGAAGAAGTCCAGGATGATAGTGGTTTGATGCAAGGTTACCTCTATAGTTGTTGAAGTTCCTATTATTCACATAGTGGATTTGCTCAAAATTCGGGTCTCATTCCGATAACAACATATTTGCATCCGCCACAGATTCAATAGATGGTTGTACTCATTTATTTGTTAGGGCTGTTATATTAGTCTCGGAGGAGTCCTCATCTGAAAGAATACCATACTCTTTTATGTACGTATGAATTTACTGCTTAAGTATTTTCCATTACGGTATTACCGTGGCGGAATAACACTATAGCCGATCTGTTTGTCTACTTCGTGTCGAAACTCTAAAGTTTCCGATCTGTGTTCTTCAAAGAAACACATAACCACAACGTGATGTCACATCCGTTAAGGTCATGAAATATTCATGTTCACATCTAGCCTAGCTAGATATGGGCCCACTTAATTCATCATGAATAGGGCTAACAGATCGGTGGCCCTTTTAACTATTACCAAGTAATAGTATTTTAGGTATCTTACCTAATAAACTAGATTCGCAGACCTTATTTGAATAGTCAAATCAGTCCTAGTACCCACTTTTAAAAGTGTGGATATACGAGTCTTCTTTAATTGTGTCCTAGACAACAATGCCACAAATAAGTCTCTATTGATCATATCAATTTGAGCTATTTATTTGTCATTTTATATGTTTGAGATTTTATTTATATTCAAAATATAAATTCTGTTATTTACATCCAATGTATTTATCTCAGTATCATCTTTATATAATGAAACACTTTAGTGTTCTAGAATATAAAGGTTTTATCCGCAATGGATTAAACACTGATATAGAGATAATGTCTCTAGTTAAACTAGTTACATTATAACATTTCCTAATTTAAGTACATACCCAAAGGGTAGTTCCTAAACTTAGGTATCTTACGGTCGAAACAGCGACTTTCGTCCCGTTTCCAATTCGCAGAGAAATCTCGGCTTGAAGGCAGTATCCAGCTCACGCGGATTCTGAACGTCAATACATATATGTATTATGTACCACACTAAGTATTTAAAATCCAATTTCAAAACTAGTAGTAAACATAACTTTGACAAATATTTTTAAAGTTAGAGCCTCGCCCTTTCTTTAATTCCTTCGTGTCTTCCATATCCAAATGGTAGTCAGTTTGGGATATGTCAATTATCTTTTCAATATTTCACAAACCTTTGGCCAAGCCTTGGGTTTTAGAATATCGAAATGATGTGCACCTTGTGCTACATGCCCAATTGCAAACTTTGACTTTTCTCCACTAGAATAGTCAATTAATTGCAACTTTAATACTTTTAAATCTAAAGATAGATTTATTGTAAGTATATTAATTAAGAACTAAAGTCATCATCACATAAATCTTCCAAAGACTTTATGCTCTACTATTTGCTTAATTATGGGCTTAGTCATAATAAGTTATTTTATCAAATAAATTAACCTATTATTGATTCCCAATTGAAAATTAAATCATTTAAAACATTTAATCCAAGGATTATATATTTTAAATATTCAACCTTTCAATTCTTTCTTGATTTCAATAGTCCAACTATTTAATCAATTTAATAAGGTACTATTTATTATAATGATTACAATAATCCAATTATTTAATCAACTATAATTTTAATATTGATTACTATAATCCATTATAAAATCAACTATCATTTAATTCAATTATATTGATTACTATAATCCAATTACAAATCAACTATATATTGAATGAGTTTGTATATAGTCCAACTATATATATTTTTAAAACAACATAAAATATTAGTCCGACTAATACTTTTGATTAATATGACGAGTAAAATAAATGAGCGTGTTTAGCGAGTATTCGAACGAATGTTGCAAATTCAATACTTGCCTCCCACTATTTTTCGTCGAGCCTCTAACCCTCTGTGGAGTACTCGGGAAACCGTGTTTCCTAGTGGGCTAGGATCCTATTAAATAACACACAACCTTGACTTTGGCCAATAAAAGCTGTATGCTATTTTACTTAGGTAGATCTCTATGATCAATTGGATCTCATCCAATTCCTAGATCCGGTTAGGTGGACATCCAAGTCCGAAACATATGTATAATGTCAATGTATCCATTACATTTTCCTAACCCTATCCTCCGAATCATCTAGGCCTTGGCTTTGGCCAAAAACAAACCTAATGATTCCAGTTAAGCGGGACCCATTGACGAGGAAAGTTTCGTAATCAATGTCATTGGACAAAAAGTGATCTTGACTTTGGCCAATAAAAATCACGATTTGGACAAGACATCGATATGCAACAAAACTCTCATGATTCAAGTACATCCTTGATTGACAAAGGTCTTGACTTTGGTCAATAAAAACCAATGCCAACTTCGGATCTTGAACAAGAATCATTCAATGGAAGGATATTTGCTTAATATAAAACGAGGGTTTTTCGCGTGCAAATTGGCTACCAATTTAATTATCTTTGTTAGGTCTCATCATCATACACCCTTAAACATGCATTCTAATACATAATAAAGCGAGTATGAAATAAAATAATAACGATATGCGGATGGATACTTAACACATTGATCCTAGATCAAATCTCTCCCTTTCTCACTCAAGCTAGCACTTGTACTACTTCTACCCGTTACACTACACTTCTAAAGAAACCTCATATACATATAGGGGAATAGGTGAGAAGAGAATACAAAGAGAAAGAAGGTGATAAGGCTGGACACGCAGGTCCAATTTAATAAATCGAATTTATTACAACAATTTCTAAAATTGCCCACCCGACTAATATCCATCCGATATGCATTATTCATTCAACACAACCATGTATTCACACACATAAGCATGTTATCAATCAATAATCAAATTAATTAATCTGATAATTAAGTGATCATCCAATGTTCAAACAACGATTTGATTTTTTCGAGTCAAACTCGTTTTTGCGAATAAGTACTTAAAGTACGAATTCATGAATTAAATTAAACTACATCATTAAATCCAATTTAACATGTATTTAATACTAATTCACTATTCAATTCTAAATTAAATTATATACACTTTTATTTAATAAACCTTTTACGATTTAAATTCCAAATTCAATCGCGTCGGGACTCAAAGTCCGATTAACGTCCAACGTCAATTTAATTTAAGTCTAATGGGCTTCAATTAATTTATTAGGCATGGGCTTCGGCAACCAAAGCCCAATAGTGGATCATCCAAAATGCCTTAGAAATCAATTTCGGCCCATTAGGCCCAATTTAACATTAAAGGTTCATTAGTCGCAATTGGGCTTTATGGTTAAGGTTTTGGGCCCAATTGGATCCAATCCATTTGGCCTAAACCAAACTTGATAAATCAAGCCCAATAGCCCAAATACACATTTAAATCCATTTCCAAAATTAGGCCAAATAATTAAATTACACTAATCCAATTACGCAATTTAATTACCTAAAGTTCATTACATGATTAATCGACTAAATCAATATATTTAAAACACACAAATTAGTCTTATTAATCATATTCAATTCATTATCATATGTCAAACACAGTAAATGAAAAATCAAAACCATTTACATGCTTTCATGCTCTCGGCCAAGGAGGGATTTTGTGTCCGATTCGGTTCGATCCAATCAAACCTACAATCGACATTAAATCACCATCCGATTTGATTTCATACACATCCAATGTCACAAATCCAAAATTACCAAGACATTTGGGCAATGATACATTCGGCCATGGTAAGGAATTTGGGGTTTTTTTGTCCAATTCGAAATCCAATCCAATTCGATTCAAATTAACATCAACCTAATCGATTCTAACTCATCAAATGAATTAAAAATCAAAAAATCCAAGATCCCAAAATCATCAAAACATTCGGCCAACACATCCATTTTGGGGAAAATAATTCCAAATCACTTTTCATCAAATTAGTCCAACCAAGATGAAATTAAACATGTTATAAGCATACTCAAACAAACATTTATTCAAATCATGCTCAAATCACATTTACCCAAATTTTAAACCCTACAAATTTCATGCTTGCAACATTAGCTCTTGATGCCATTGTTGGTTTATTCTAAGGTCCCAAGATCAAATCAAGACATGAAAACATACGTGAATACATCAACAGAGGTAGCGGAATACTCACATTGATCGGTTAAGTCGATTTGGAGACGATTCGAAGCCAAAAACGCACTGCCTTTGTGCGCCCACTGCAGCAGCCCATGCTCACTGTCTTGGCATTTTCGGGTCTCAAAACGAAGCTCCAAACTCCGTCGGATGAGTCCCGCCTCATGGGTGAACCTCCCTACCACCTTCGCAAGACTCGTAGTGTGCTAGCACTTGCGGTTTTCACCATGAAAACCCAACTCTTGGCTTCCCTTGCTCACGGTTTTTGGCTTCCAAAAACAGTGAGTTTTTGCCCCATTTTGGGCGTGAGAGAGTGGAGAGAAATGAGAGAGTTCTTGTTGATTTTTGTTACAAAAAAATCAATTTATATTTATGCCATAATATTTATTAAATTAATAATAAACTTATGACACAAATCATGCAATGGCTTAGAGTGTCAAACACTCAATTTCCATGCAAAACCATTGAGTGCATTGTACACTAATCCAATGCAATGCATTAGAATTAAATAATGCATAATATGACATGTGTCATGTGGGCCCCACACGTTTCCAAATGAAAGTGGGCCCACGTGCACTCACGCGTTCGGGTTAGATATTTCGAATACCGAACTTACGTCGCGACGTTAATTAAATCGAATTTAAATAAATAATTGCGCCTAGCGAAATATTATTTACGTCGCTAACGAATTAATTCTAAATTAACTCGTTTGCCCGAATTAAAATCTAATTTTAATTTCGCGTCGAAATCGAATTTCGATTATTATATCGAATATATAATTTTATCGATAAATTCCAAATTATCGTTCTCTCTCTTTAGACGACATTTTATCCTAGATAAAATATCTCTGTAATTAATCCTAGATTAATTTTCTCTCTCTCTTCTATATAATCCCAGATTATTCAAGAGTGCGAGTTGTACGTCATCGGTGGATTATCGGGAAGCGACCCATGAGATCCCCGGATAAGTTGGCAGTAAATACGGTCGTCGGAGTATCCGAATCACGTACGTACCAAGTACTACGTTCTACCGATTTACTGTTGGATTTCTATAAGGTCCCAAGGTCAAACAAGACATGAAATTATGTGTGAACACATCAACGGAGGTAGCGGAATACTCACATTGATCGGGAGAGTCGATTGGAGACGATTCAAGCCCAAAAAACGCACTGCCTTTGTAAGCTCACTGCAGCAGTCCACTGCCTACAAAAACAGAAAATTAAATGAGAAACGGAGCTCCAATCTTCATCGGATGGATCCGTCTCATGGGGGAAACCCTACTCACCTTCGCAAGACTTGTAGTGTGCTAGCACTTGATTTCTCACCATGAGAAAACCTCTTGCTTCCTTTAACTCACGCCCAAACTGGTTCCAAACCGTGAACACTCCCTTGTGTGCCGTGAGAGAGAAGAGAGAAATGAGAGAAAATTGTGTAATGGTTTGTTAATTAAATGATTTACCAAAAATCAATTATATTTATGCCATAATTTATTAAATTAAATAAACTTATGACACAAATTCATGCAAAGGCTTAGAGTGTCAAACACTTCATTTCCATGCAATACCATTGAGTGCATTGTACACAATCTCCATGCAAAGCATTAGAGTGTCAAATAAGCATAATATGACATGTGTCAAAGTTAATGCATATCTTGACATGTGTCATGTGGGCCCCACACGTTTCCCAATGAAAGTGGGCCCACGTGCACTCACGCGTTCGGGTTCGATATTTCCGAAATACCGAGCTTACGTCGCGACGTTAATTCAATCGAATAATTTGACGTCGCTAACGAATTAATTCCAAACTAACTCGTTTGCCCGAATTAAAATCTAATTTTAATTACGCGTCGAAATCTAATTTCGTATAATATATCGAATATATTAATTTACCGATTAATTCCAAATTAATCGTTATCTCTCTCTAGACGATATTTTATCCCAGATAAAATATCTCCGTAATTAATCCTAGATTAATTTTCTCTCTCTTTGTTATAATCCCAGATTATTCAAGAGTGCAAGTTGTGCGTCATCGGTGGATTATCGGGAAGCGACCCATGAGATCTCCGGATAAGTTGGCAGCAAATACGGTCGTCGGAGTATCCGAATCACGTACGTACCAAGTACTACGTCTACCGATTTACGAGACAAGGTCGACTCCTAGCAAAGCACCAAGTCTGCCCAATTCTCCGGACATATCCTCTAAGGATATTAAGATCTGTATCAAGCGTAGTATACAAATGTATTGTGCATATCGGCCCAGTATCGGATGGTCACGTGCTAGGGCTGGGGCTGGATAAGTGTCTGCCCCGTCCGAAACACATATCAGATGTCTGGTAACTAGTCTCTATAATCGGATATTCATGACCTGGTCATAATATCCCGATTGGATGCGCATCACTAAAAGAGCACTAATACCGTATCCTGCGTGACATCATCTCCATTATGACTGGAGTGATACTTCCGTCTCGACATCACATCCAATACACTACGACTCTCTGATAAACCCAGAAGTGGTGAACACAGAACCAGTTAAGATCCCCCAACCACCAAAACCAAAGTTTACCGATTGTCGTAAGTATTAGCGATGTAAGTCTCAGGTTAAGACTATACACCCTACCTTGATTTCGGCCTCCCATAGACACCTAGTCATAATACCAATGGGATTCCGAAGGGTCTATCCAGAGCGAAGCTGTTTCCCGTACCATCGGTGAAACACGACCTCCTATCGCACTTGCACAAGTATCCAATACTTATATATATGAGAACTATGCCGTTGTGCCCTCACAACGCGCACAAGTGCAATACTAGCCTATTCCGCATTATCGATGTCCAGTCTCGATAATACTACGGCTAGGGATATTTAATGATTAATCCTTCGTGGACTGATACTGTCTCATATCATCTCAATCCAGGAACTAATCATAGGGACCTCTCTTCATTTATATATCTAAGGTGATCTAATCACAAATGACGAGAGTGCAATTTCCTTGTTACATAGTTAATTTGCTACAACAACACAATGATCTGTGCAAATAGTGACGCTATGGGTCATTTTGTCCAACAATCTCCCACTTGGCACATTGCGAGTCACTCAAGTGTCCTACACCTGAACTATGTACGGTTCGCTCAAATTGCTGAGGAAAGGTTTTCGTCAGCGGATTTGTTTGATTATCGTTTGACGCGATTTATACGATCATCACATCGCCACGATGTATGATCCGAACAAATCAGATGATATAGAAGTATATATCTGGATCGTCGATGAGACCTTTAATTCCTTAGCCTGTGCTGACGCCTAGCTCAGCTGCTAACAGAACTATATCTAATCTAATTAGATTTATTTTCGACCCAAAAGACTTCTATTGCTGCCTCAGCTGCAGCAATAATCCGCGTTGTTGTTTATTCGGTCAACAGTTATCTTGCTTGGAAGATTTCCAGCTCACTGTCCCGTTATTCAAACTTTATAGTACCGCGTAGTATTTAATTGTTTGGAAACTTGCTGCAGTGATCCCAGTCACTTCAAGTTCTCCTTCTCCATAGTTAAGATAGCATCTTTAGTTCTCTGAGATACTAACAGATGTTCTTAACTTCAATCCAGTGACTGTCACTTGGATTGACCTGATTGTGACTCCATATGCTTGAAGCGTATGAGACACCAATACAAGTACATTTTAAATGTATAATTTCCCAGAGAGTGTTAACAACTCCAAATCTATCCCAGTAGATCTTTATTCCTCTAATAAAGGTTGTTACTCCCCAGAATTCTACGGAGAATTTCTATTGAAAGCCAAGCTTTCAACAATAGCTTTATGGGAATTTAACTGTCAGTGCGCTCTCCCACTAACCTCCTTATATACACAAGAATTATTTCGTTTTGAGTCAAATCATAAACCATTATGATTATTTCAAAACGACAGTTCCAAGAACCTTATGCTTGCATCAATCCAAACATGGATCAAATAACCCGCAAACCTTGTTTGTCGGTTATACAAAATCGTCAGGGTGTTGTAAACATCCTCCTAAAGGTTTCCTTTTCAGGAAAGCGATTTTGATTTGTAACTAACATATTTCATAAACGAAATATATAGTTATCAATAAGCATCTTCAAAATGGATTTACCATGGCAACAAGTAAAAGGTTGAACCGTTATTAACATAATGTTGATAACGATACCTTTCCGTCAAAACCTTAGGTTTGCACGTTGGTATGTTGCCTTCCATGTATGTCTTCCTTGAAGACGTTTAATGTACCATAGGCACAGCGCCTTGTGGTACAACAACTAGTATCCAAACATAGTTGGTATACATGGAATCCATTTCGGATTCATGGCACTTTGCCATAACAGGGAGTCGATACCTCGTATCACTTCCTCATAACGTAGTCGGATGGTACACCTCCATAAGATTGACATCTTTATGAGGTTAGATCAGAAACCCATACCCTAGGTTGTTTTCTGACTCTATCCGATCTACTAGTTCTTGTGTATTTGAAGATTAATGGTATAGTTTCATCATAGATGAACTATTTGTGTTCCATTAAGGACTTCGTGCCTTGAACAGTATTACTCCGATTTTCATCGTGTATCACTATCCTCCCACTGACCACTGCATATCGGTATTCCTCTCAGGAAAACCGCATGGTGAGCAACAATTACATTGTTCTCATGTGAGATATATAAGTACTATACTTAAGGTTTCCCTTAGGATAACTTATATTGACACTATCCAATTTGGGTCTTTTAGTTTGGTATCATCCAAACGTTATGCCTGGCATACCCAATTATCAGGAATGAGAAACCACGTTTCTTTCCTGTTCATATCCTATATGATATCTGTCAAACAGATTTATATGGAACCTTATTCCAAATAAGTTTTTGCACTGTTAATACATATCCTGTTGAAGGAAATAGTAGCTCAGAGCGACTCGTGATAAACTTTATCATGTCCAACAAAAATTCATTTTTTTGGTTTGAACACACCGTCTAACTGACGTGTCTCGGGAGGAGTCCTCATATGAAAGAATACCGTACTCTTTCATGTACATTAGAAACCTACTGCTTAAGTATTTTCCATTACGGTCTTGCCGTGGCGGAATAATACTATAGCCGATCTGTTAATTTACTTCGTGTCGAAACTTCAAAAGTTTCCGATCTGTGTTCTTCAAAAGAAACACATAACCACAACGCGATGCTGCATCCGTTAAGGTCACGAAATATTCACGTTCACATCTAGCCTGGCTAGATATGGGCCCACTTACTTCACCATGAATAGGGCTAACAGATCGGTGGCCCTTTTACTATTACCAAGTAAATAGTATTTTAGGTATTTAACCTAATAAACTAGATTCGTAGACCTTATTTGAATAGTCAAATCAGTCCTAGTACCCACTCTTAAAAAGTGTGGATATACGAGTCTTCTTTAATTGTGTCCCAGACAACAATGCCACAAATAAGTCTCTATTGATCAAATCAATTTGAGCTATTTATTTGTCATTTTATATGTTTGAGATTTTTCTTTATATTCAAAATATAAATTCTGTTATTTACATCCAATGTATTTATCTCAGTATCATCTTTATATATTGAAACACTTTAGTGTTCTAGAATATAAAGGTTTTATCCGTAATGGATAAACACTGATATAGAGATAATGTCTCTAGATAAACTAGTTACATTATAACATTTCCTAATTTAAGTACATACCCAAAGGGTAGTTCCTAAACTTAGGTATCTACGGTCGAAACAGCGACTTTCGTCCCGTTTCCAATTCGCAGAGAGATCTCGGCTTGAAGCCAGTATCCAGCTCACAGCGGATTCTGAACGTCAATACATATATTTTATGTACCACACTAAGTATTTAAAATCCAATTTTAATAGTGAACATAACTTTGACAAATATTTTTAAAGTTAGAGCCTCGCCCTTTCTTTAATTCCTTCGTGTCTTCCATATCCAAATGGTAGTCACTTTGGGATATGTCAATTATCCTTTTCAATATTTCACAAACCACTTGGGTTTTAGAATATCGAAATGATGTGCACCTTGTGCTACATGCCCAATTGCAAATTTGACTTTTCTCACTAGAATAGTCAATTAATTCTCCAAGAATTATTAATTGCAATTTAATACTTTTAAATCTAAAGATAGATTTATTATAAGTATATTAATTAAGCACTAAAGTCATCAACACATAAATCTTCCCCCAGACTTTTGCTCTATTATTTTCTTAATTATGGGCTTAGTCATAATAAGTTATTTTATCAATAAATTAACCTATTATTAATTCCCAATTGAAAATTAAATCATTAAAACATTTAATCCAAGGATTATATATATTTTAAATATTCAACCTTTCAATTCCTTCATGATTTCACTAGTCCAACTATTTAATCAATTTATAAGGTACTATTTATTATAATGATTACAAGATCCCAATTATTTAATCAACTATAATTTTAATATTGATTACTATAATCCCATTATAAAATCAACTATCATTTAATTCAATTATATTGATTACTATAATCCAATTACAAAATCAACTATATATTGAATGAGTTTGTATATAGTCCAACTATATATATTGGCAAGAAACCCACTTGGATTCGAAATCCAAGCAACCCCAAGCAACGGACAGAACCCCAAGAAACGCGAATATGATTTTGTAGAAACAAAACCCTTCCAAGGCCACAAAGAAGACCCACAAAGAACTTGCCCTTGAGAACTTTAAGATGAATCCTTGTAGTGTTTTGCTAGCAATGGAGACGCCACTAAGTTTGCCAAAACTTAGATAAGTCGATTCAACTTGAAAAGGGGAATCCCTCCCTTACAATAATTCGGCCATAGCCAAAGCTTTAAGCTTTTTGAGTTTACAAATTCGTTGGTTGCCTTCAAATGAAGAAGAAAGTAAGTTTAAATGTGTTACAAAAGAAACCCTAAAGGCAAAAAGACAATAATGCCCCTAAAAACGAAATTATACAAATATCAGTCTTTAAGTCTTTAAAAGCCTAAAAAGCTTTACTCTAAACTGATTTGGGCCAAGTGAAATGGCTTTGGGCCCTTTCCATCGAAGCCCACATGCCGCCTCTATTTGTTGGTTGCAGCTGGCCATAAAACTCTGAACTAATCCCGCCATTGCTTCTCTGAGTCTTTTGGTCCTCTGCCTCGTAATTGGCCCTTCTGGTACTTGTAATGCGTCATTTGGTTTGTTGTCTGCCTGGATCATGTCATCCCCTCCCTCTTGAAAAGGATTCGACCTCGAATCTGTACCTGCATCAAAAGGAGTTAAGTCAGAAACATTAAATGTAGCAGACACATTATACTTACCTTGTAAATCCAGCTTGTATGCATTGTCATTAATCCGTTCCAAAACTTGAAATGGACCATCCCCTCTCGGTTGTAGCTTAGATTTACGTTGTTCAGAAAATCTCTCCTTGCGCATGTGTACCCAAACCCAATCTCCAGGCTGAAATACCACACGCTTTCTTCCCTTATTAGCATGAGAAGCATATTGCTCATTCTTTCGTTGTATTTGCTCTCTTGCTTTCTCATGTATGTGCTTCACCCAATCGGCCTTCCTTTTCCATCGAGCCCCGCGTGCTCATCAACAGGCAAAGGTAACAAATCCAATGGAGTTAGTGGCTGAAAACCATAAACAATTTCAAAAGGTGAAAATGAAGTAGAAGAATGAATGCTACGATTATATGCAAACTCAATAAATGGCAAACAATCTTCCCAACTCTTCAAATTCTTGCCAACTATAGTGCGCAATAATTGAGATAAAGTCCTATTAACTACCTCTGTTTGTCCGTCAGTCTGTGGATGACATGTGGTAGAATACAATAGTTTGGTGCCTAGTTTAGCCCACAACACCTTCCAAAAATGGCTAAGGAACTTAACATCTCTATCAGATACAATACTCCAGGTATACCATGGAGTCGCACTATGTCTCTGAAAAATAAATCTGCAATGTTTGTAGCATCATCGGTTTTATGACATGCAATGAAATGAGCCATTTTACTAAACCTATCAACTACAACAAAGATTGAATCTCTACCCCTCTTTGTCCTAGGCAAACCTAACACAAAATCCATCGATATATCAACCCAGGGTTCACTAGGTACAGGCAAAGGAGTATACAAACCATGTGGCATTAATTTAGATTTAGCATGCTTACATGTTAGACACTTATCACAAATACGCTCAACATCACGTTTCATTTTAGGCCAATAAAAGTGCTCATGTAAAATAGCTAAAGTCTTAGTAATCCCAAAATGCCCCATCAAACCTCCCCCATGCGCTTCTTTCACAAGCAACTCACGCATACTACAAGCAGGAACACACAACCTGTTTGCTTTAAATAAGAATCCGTCATGAATGTAAAACTTTCCAAAAGATGACTTTGCACAAGTAGCAATAAATCTCACCAAAATCAGAATCACACTCATATAATTCCTTAATCAAATCAAATCCCAACATCCGTGCATGCATTGAAGTAAGTAAAACAAACATCTGCGAGATAATGCATCAGCCACTATGTTTTCTTTACCTTGCTTGTAGCGTATAACATATGGAAATGACTCAACGAATTCCATCCATTTTGCGTGTCGCTTATTCAGCTTACCTTGACCCTTCAAGTGTTTTAATGATTCATGGTCGGTGTGGATCACGAACTCTTTAGGCCACAAGTAGTGCTGCCATGTCTCAAGTGCTCTCACAAGCGCATATAACTCTTTGTCATACGTGGGGTACCTCAAAGCTGCTCCATTCAGCTTCTCACTAAAATAGGCTATTGGCCGCTTTTCTTGCATGAGAACTGCTCCAATACCTAACCCTGATGCGTCACACTCAATCTCAAATGTCTTCTCGAAGTTGGGTAGTGCTAAAATGGGTGCACTGCATAACTTCGCTTTAAGATCCTGGAATGCTCGCTCTTGCGCCTCGCCCCATTGAAAACCAACTATCTTCTTTACTACCTCCGTCAATGGCGCGGCAATGCTACTGAAGTCCTTGACAAATCTCCTATAGAAGCTCGCTAACCCATCAAAGCTTCGGACTTCTGTCACTGTAGTTGGCGTAGGCCATTCCTGAATTGCCTTTACCTTCTCCACATCTACCTCGATGCCATCTGCACTCACAACAAAGCCAAGAAAAACAATTCTATCCATGCAAAATGTGCATTTGTCAGAGTTAGCATACAATTGTTCTTTTCGTAAAACATCAAGTACATGCTTCAAATGCATCACATGCTCATCTACTGTTTTACTGTAAACTAAGATGTCATCAAAATAAACCACAACAAACTTACCTAAAAATGCACGCATAACATGATTCATCAATCTCATAAATGTGCTAGGTGCGTTTGAAAGACCAAATGGCATAACTAACCATTCATACAAGCCATACTAGTCTTAAATGCAGTTTTCCACTCATCTCCCTCTCTCATGCGAATTTGATGGTATCCACTCTTAAATCAATCTTACTAAAAATTTTGGAACCATGCAATTCATCTAACATGTCATCTAGTCTAGGAATGGGGTGACGATACTTTACCGTAATATTGTTGATAGCTCGACAGTCAACGCACATACGCCACGTCCCATCTTTCTTAGGAACTAGAAGCACTGGTTCTGCACAAGGACTCATGCTTTCCCTTACATACCCCTTGTCCATCAACTCTCGTACTTGCCTTTGTAGCTCCTTTGTCTCATCGGGATTACTCCTATAAGCCGGTCTGTTAGGAATGACTGCTCCAGGTATGAAGTCAATCTGGTGTTCAATACCTCTAATGGGTGGAAGTCCACTAGGTATGTCCTCTGTCAGTACGTCACTGTAATCCTGCAAAAGAGATGAGATAGACACAGGAAGCAAATGGTCAGAGTTAGTAAAATAAATATGAGGCTCCTTGTAGACTAACAATAGCATGAGCTTGCTAGCCTTGAATGCTTTTCTCGCTTCACCCTCACCCATATAGAAACTCTTTTTAACTCTCCCTTTTGTTTCCCCTCACGTTCACTCACACTTCCCTTGGGAACTCCCACGGCCCTGGCCTTATTTTTCTCACCAGATACATCACTCTCACTAGTCTCACCCAAGGTGGTGTTTCCCTTCGCTCTCTCTTTGTCACGCTCAAGTTGCAACTTAACCTGATCTTCATGGACTTGTGCAGGTGTAGTGGGTATAATGTAATGGGTTTTCCCTTATGCTGAAAAGAGTACTTGTTCTTGAACCCATCATGAATAACCTTCTTATCAAACTGCCACGGCCTACCCAAAAGAATATGCCCAGCATGCATCGGTATCACATCACATAGGACATCATCTGTGTATGGCCCAATGGTAAAGCTCAATAATACCTGCTTTGTCACACTTATTTCCCCACAATCATTTAACCACTGCAACTTGTAAGGCTTCGGGTGTCTCAAGCAACTCAACCCCAATCGCTCAATCAAAGCTGTGCTAGCAACATTAGTACAACTGCCCCCATCTATGATCATACTACATCCCTTGCCATTCACACGGCACCTAGTATGGAATATGTTCTCTCTCTGCTGCACACTGTCATCCTCGACAACATGAGCACTCAAAGCACGCTTGACAACTAAGGATAAGTTATCCAGCGGATATGCAGCTCCCTCATGGTCACTAGCATCCTCCAACTCTGGCATCTCCTCCTCGACCTCACTATCAGTAGAGTACACCTCTCCACTCTTTTTATCAATCACTAAGGTACGCCTATTGGGACATTGTGAAGCATAGTGTCCCATGCCCAAACACTTGAAACACTGACATCCTTAGTTCTAGCAGCTGCACCCTCAGGTTTTGGTCTAGTTTTGCTCGGTTCTGCAGCTTCTTTACCCTTGGCACTAGGTTCGGCCCTAGGCTTATTAAAGCCTCCACTGAACTCGCCTCTAGGCTTGTCAAGCCTCCATCTCGCTTCTCATTTGGAACCCATTTTCCCTTCCATGCAGAAGTAGCCTGAGTACCAAATCTGGATGTTGACCTTTTCTTGAGTTGCCTTTCTACCTTGATAGCCATGTGAAGCATATCCTCCAAATCAACATAATGATGCAACTCCACCATGTTTGCAATCTCTCTATTCAAGCCCCCTAGAAACCGTGCCATAGTAGCTTCTGCATCCTCAACTACATTTGCCCTGATCATGGCAACTTCCATCTCTGTGTAATAGTCCTCAACACTTTTGGTCCCCTGATACAGATGTTGTAGTTTCTGATACAACTCCCTATAGTAATGGCTGGGTATAAATCTCTTTCTCATGAGACCTCTAAGTTCTGCCCATGTCTGAACCGGTCTCTCATAATTTCTCCTCCGAGTAGAGACAAGCTGATCCCACCAAATCATAGCATAATCGGTAAACTCAATTGCTGCCAGACTGATCTTCTTCTCGTCTGAGTAGTGATGACAGTTGAAAATCAATTCTATTTTCTTTTCCCATTCAAATAAGCTTCAGGATCATTCTTGCCTTGGAAAGTTGGTATCTTGATCTTGATGCTACCTAGATCACCATCTACATCTCCTCGCCTACCATATCCTCTCCGATCATAATCCCCTCTTCTGGCATCAAATGCACCTCTATCACCAAACCGTCTATCCCTCCTATCAAACCTCCTATTAGGCCTCCTATCATGCCCAGGCTGAAATCTCTCCTCCACATCATCAAAACCATCAGAATCATCAAACTCATTCTCAGCTTCCTCTTCATCTGGTGGTACATACTGTGGTGGTAACACGGCGAGGTGGTACATTGTGAGGTGGTGGTACATTCTGAGGTGGTGGTACTCTGGGACCGCTACCAGTTTGAATACTCTCGACACTCTTGACAATCTCTCCAAAGCAGTATTCATGTTCTCCATCATATCTGTAAATTTCCTATCCAAAGCCTCAATCTTTTCATCAGTAGTTAGACCTGCCATCTCAACACTAAACAAACAGATTAGAAATAACAAGAAAGTAAAACAAATATCTAAATCCTCACAATCTCACGTGTTTACACTCGAATGATAGCACTCCACTCGTGTTTGCACTCTATTGGCTTTTACCCGATACTGTGCTCACAATCACTGCCTTTTACCACTCTTGAGTTCGTCCTCAATTCAAAAGTGAACCACACTCAATCCAAGAATACAAACCAAATGTAGTCCTCAAGCTAGCATGAACACAACGGACCCAACAATATATATATATATATATATATATAGGGCAGGCGGAAAACAAAACGCGAATAGGAATAGTAATGACGGAGACTCAATCAATAATACTTAAGCTAGAGTAATTAGAAATAAGGAGTAAACAATTAGCACAATGAAAAAAAAATAAGCATGCAAATTCACGGTCGTATGCAATTTCGGGAGAAAATTTGGCACCGCTATAGAAATTTTGATGGAATACCCTCCACGGGCACCTAAATGATAATATGGAACAAACTAGATTCAACCAAAAAAAAAAATCACTTTTTTACTCTTTTTTTTTTTTTTTTTTTTTTTCTTCTGATAACGTCAGATGCTAAATGTGGTTCTGATTTCAGAGGCTGATTTAGGTTCTGATTTCAGAGGCTGGTTTTCAAAGCCTGATTTCAGAGTCTGATGATGGTCTGAATCAGAGGCTGTTGGTCAGTGTCTGATTTCAGAGTCGAATAAGGGTCTGATTTCAGGGTCTGAATTCAGAGGCTAATTTTCAGAGGTTACTGGTTAGGGTCTGATTTCAGAGGCTATTGGTCTGGGTCTGATTTCAGAGGCTAATTTTCAGAGGTTACTGGTCAGGGTCTGATTTCAGAGGTTACTGGTATGGGTCTGATTTCAGAGGCTAAGTTTCAGGGTCTGATCTCAGAGTCTGATTCAATTGTTAAGTTTCAAGGTCTGAACTCAGAGTCTGATTTCAGAGGCAGATTTCAAAGGTTACGTTTTAGGTCTGATTTCAGAAGCTATGATTTCAGGGTCTGATTTCAGACTTCACTTAGTTTTTCAGGGTCTGATTTCACACTTCACTAGGGTTTTTAGAAACAAAACACACAGCCGCCAAAGAACATGCTTATTTCTTAAACATATGCTAAAGAACAGATTGACTATGACGAACTGATAGGAAGAACAGAACAGAAGCCCAGAACTGGAAAAAGTGATGAAGATGAACTGATATGCAACTGGAATGAACTGATATGCAGAACACACCAAAAACAGATCCAGAAATAAACAAAACAAAAACAGAATCAAGATCCAACAAGGACTGAAACGAAAATAACAAAGAACAAACACACCAAAAATAGATCCAGAAATAAACAAAACAAAAAAAACAGAAACAAGATCCAACAAGAACTGAAACGAAAATAACAAAGAACAAGAGAAAAACAGAATCAAACAAAAGGAAAGATAGAAAAATCAGACCTTGGAACCCTGAGCTCTAGATACCAAATGGCAAGAAACCCACTTGGATTCGAAATCCAAGCAAACCCCAAGCAACGGACAGAACCCCAAGAACCGCGAATATGATTTTGTAGAAACAAAACCCTTCCAAGGCCACAAAGAAGACCCACAAAGAACTTGCCCTTGAGAACCTTTAAGATGAATCCTTGTAGTGTTTTGCTAGCAATGGAGACGCCACTAAGTTTGCCAAAACTTAGATAAGTCGATTCAAACTTGAAAAGGGGAATCCCTCCCTTACAATAATTCGGCCATAGCCAAAGCTTTAAGCTTTTTGAGTTTACAAATTCGTTGGTTGCCTTCAAATGAAGAAGAAAGTAAGTTTAAATAGTGTTACAAAAGAAACCCTAAAGGCAAAAAGACAATAATGCCCCTAAAAACGAAATTATACAAATATCAAGTCTTTAAGTCTTTAAAAGCCTAAAAAGCTTTACTCTAAACTGATTTGGGCCAAGTGAAATGGCTTTGGGCCCTTTCCATCGAAGCCCACATGCGCCTCTATTTGTTGGTTGCAGCTGGCCATAAAACTCTGAACTAATCCCGCCATTGCTTCTCTGAGTCTTTTGGTCCTCTGCCTCGTAATTGGCCCTTCTGGTACTTGTAATGCGTCATTTGGTTTGTTGTCTGCCTGGATCATGTCATATATTTTTAAAAAACAACATAAAATATTAGTCTGACTAATACTTTTGATTAATATGACGAGTAAAATAAAAATGAGCGTGTTTAGCGAGTATTCGAACGAATGTTGCAAATTCAATACTTGCCTCCCACTATTTTTCGTCAAGCCTCTAACCCTCCGTCGAGTACTCGGGAAACCGTGTTTCCTTAGTGGGCTAGGATCCCGTTAAATATCACACAATCTTGACTTTGGCCAACAAATTGTATGATAATTAACTAGGTAGATCTCGAAGATCAATTGGATCTCATCCAACTCCTAGATCCGGTTAGGTGGACATCCAAGTCCTAAACATATTACTTATGCCAATGTATCTAATACATTTTCCTATCCTTATCCTCCGAATCATCTAGGCCTTGGCTTTGGCACAACAAACCTAATGATTCCAGTTAAGCGGGACCCATTGACAAGGAAAGTTTCGTAATCAATGTCTTTGGACAAGAAGTGATCTTGACTTTGGCCAACAAATCACAACTTGGACTAGACACCGATGTGGAACAAAACTCTCATGATTCAAATACATCCAATTGACAAGGTCTTGACTTTGGCCAACAAACCAATGCCAATCAGATCTTGAACAAGAACCATTCAATGGAAGGATAATCGCTTAATATAAATTGAGGGATTTTCGCGTGCAAATTGGCTACCAATTTAATTATCTTTGTTAGGTCTCATCATCATACACCCTTAAACATGCATTCTAAATACATAATA
Source organism: Zanthoxylum bungeanum (assembly GCA_019454045.1). Taxonomy (NCBI): domain Eukaryota; kingdom Viridiplantae; phylum Streptophyta; class Magnoliopsida; order Sapindales; family Rutaceae; genus Zanthoxylum; species Zanthoxylum bungeanum. Next base: position 5,776 of record SKCR01044919.1, on the reverse strand, counting down.
AAGCGAGTATGAAATAAAATAATAACGATATGCGGATGGATACTTTACACATTGATCCTAGATCAAATCTCTCTCTTTCTCACTCAAGCTAGCACTTGTACTACTTCTACCCGTTACACTACACTTCTAAAGAAACCTCATATACATAGAGGGGAATAGGTGAGAAGAGAATACAAAGAGAAAGAAGGTGATAAGGCTGGACACGCAGGTCCAATTTAATAAATCAAATTTATTACAACATTTCCAAAATTGCCCACCCGACTAATATCCATCCGATATACGTTATTCATTCAACACAACCATGTATTCACACATACAAGCATGCTATCAATCAATCTAATCAAATTAATTAATCTGATAATTAAGTGATCATCCAATGTTCAAACAACGATTTGATTTTGTTCGAGTCAAACTCGTTTTTGCGAATAAGTACTCAAAGTACGAATTCATGAATTAAATTAAACTACATAATTAAATCCAATTTAACATGTATTTAATACTAATTCACTATTCAATTCCAAATTGAATATTGCACTTTATATTAATAAACCTTTTACGATTTAAATTCCAAATTCAATCGTGTCGGGACTCAAAGTCCGATTAACGTCCAACGTCAATTTAATTTAAGTCTAATGGGCTTCAATTAATTTCTTTAGGCATGGGCTTCGGCAACCAAAGCCCAATAGTGGAATCACCCAAAATGCCTTAGAAATCAATTTCGGCCCATTAGGCCCAATTAAACATTAAAGGTTCATTAGTCGCAATTGGGCTTTATGGTTAAGGTTTTGGGCCCAATTGGATCCAATCCACTTGGCCTAAACCAAACTTGATAAATCAAGCCCAATAGCCCCAAATACAACAATTCAAGCCCAAATCCAATTTAAGCCTAAATAATTAAATTACACTAATCCAATTACGCAATTTAATTACCTAAAGTGCATTACATGATTAATCGACTAAAATCAATATTTTTAAAACACCAAATTAGTCCAATTAATCATACTTAATTCATTATTACATGTCAAACACACATAATGAAAAATCAAACCCATTTACATGCTTTCATGCTCTCGGCCAAGGAAGGTTATTTTGTCCGATTTGAATTCAATCCGATAATTACACAATCGACAACGTATTAACTTCCCGAATGATTTCATACACATCCAATGTTCATAAAATCAAAATATACCAAGACATTTAGGGCATTTCACATTCGGCCAAGGTATGGAATTTAGGGTTTATGTTCAATTCAAAGTACAATCCAATTGACATTAAATTAACATCATCCTACATGATTTTAACTCATCCAATGAATCAAAATCAACAAAATTCCAATGATTCAAAATCAATATACATTCGGCCAAGGTGACAAGTTTGGGGAAAATAATTCCAAATCTATTTTCATCAAATTAGTCCAACCAAAATGAATTTAAACATGTTATAAGCATACTCAAACAAACAATTCATTCAAATCATGCTCAACAAACATTTACCCAAATTTTTTTAAGCCCTACAAATTTCATGCTTGCAACTTTAGCTCTGATACCATTGTTGGATTTCTATAAGGTCCCAAGGTCAAACAAGACATGAAATTATGTGTGAACACATCAACGGAGGTAGCGGAATACTCACATTGATCGGTAGAGTCGATTTGGAGACGATTCAAGCCCAAAAACGCACTGCCTTTGTAAGCTCACTGCAGCAGTCCACTGCCTACAAAAACAGAAAATTAAATGAAGAAACGGAGCTCCAATCTTCATCGGATGGATCCCGTCTCATGGGGGAACCTCCCTACCACCTTCGCAAGACTTGTAGTGTGCTAGCACTTGATTTCTCACCATGAGAAACCACTCTTGCTTCCCTTTAACTCACGCCCAAACTGGTTCCAAACCAGTGAACACTCCCTTGTGTTGCCGTGAGAGAGAAGAGAGAAATGAGAGAAAATTGTGTAATGGTTTGTTAATTAAAATGATTTACCAAAAATCAATTTATATTTATGCCATAATTTATTAAATTAATAATAAACTTATGACACAAATTCATGCAAAGGCTTAGAGTGTCAAACACTTCATTTCCATGCAATACCATTGAGTGCATTGTACACAATCTCCATGCAAAGCATTAGAGTGTCAAATAAGCATAATATGACATGTGTCAAAGTTAATGCATATCTTGACATGTGTCATGTGGGCCCCACACGTTTCCCAATGAAAGTGGGCCCACGTGCACTCACGCGTTCGGGTTCGATATTTCCGAAATACCGAGCTTACGTCGCGACGTTAATTCAATCGAATAATTTGACGTCGCTAACGAATTAATTCCAAACTAACTCGTTTGCCCGAATTAAAATCTAATTTTAATTACGCGTCGAATCTAATTTCGTATAATATATCGAATATATTAATTTACCGATTAATTCCAAATTAATCGTTATCTCTCTCTAGACGATATTTTATCCCAGATAAAATATCTCCGTAATTAATCCTAGATTAATTTTCTCTCTCTTCTGTTATAATCCCAGATTATTCAAGAGTGCAAGTTGTGCGTCATCGGTGGATTATCGGGAAGCGACCCATGAGATCTCCGGATAAGTTGGCAGCAATACGGTCGTCGGAGTATCCGAATCACGTACGTACCAAGTACTACGTTCTACCGATTTACGAGACAAGGTCGACTCCTAGCAAAGCACCAAGTCTGCCCAATTCTCCGGACATATCCTCTAAGGATATTAAGATCTGTATCAAGCGTAGTATACAAATGTATTGTGCATATCGGCCCAGTATCAGATGGTCACGTGCTAGGGCTGGGGCTGGATAAGTGTCTGCCCCGTCCGAAACACATATCGGATGTCTGGTAACTAGTCTCTATAATCGGATATTCATGACCTGGTCATAATATCCCGATTGGATGCGCATCACTAAAAGAGCACTAATACCGTATCCTGCGTGACATCATCTCCATTATGACTGGAGTGATACTTCCGTCTCGACATCACATCCAATACACTACGACTCTCTGATAAACCCAGAAGTGGTGAACACAGAACCAGTTAAGATCCCCCAACCACCAAAACCAAAGTTTACCGATTGTCGTAAGTATTAGCGATGTAAGTCTCAGGTTAAGACTATACACACCTACCTTGATTTCGGCCTCCCATAGACACCTAGTCATAATACCAATGGGATTCCGAAGGGTCTATCCAGAGCGAAGCTGTTTCCCGTACCATCGGTGAAACACGACCTCCTATCGCACTTGCACAAGTATCCAATACTTATATATATGAGAACTATGCGTTGTGCCCTCACAACGCGCACAAGTGCAATACTAGCCTATTCCGCATTATCGATGTCCAGTCTCGATAATACTACGGCTAGGGATATTTAATGATTAATCCTTCGTGGACTGATACTGTCTCATATCATCTCAATCCAGGAACTAATCATAGGGACCTCTCTTCATTTATATATCTAAGGTGATCTAATCACAAATGACGAGAGTGCAATTTCCTTGTTACATAGTTAATTTGCTACAACAACACAATGATCTGTGCAAATAGTGACGCTATGGGTCATTTTGTCCAACATTTACGAGACAAGGTCGACTCCTAGCAAAGCACCAAGTCTGCCCAATTCTCCGGACATATGCTGTTTAGAATATTTAGATCTGTATCAAGCGTAGTATACGATTGTATTGTGCATATTGGTCCAGTATCGGATAATCACGTGCTAGGGCTGGGGCTGGATAAGTGTCTGCCCCGTCCGAAACACATATCGGATGTCTGGTAACTAGTCTCTATAATCGGATATTCATGACCTGGTCATAATATCACGATTGGATGCGCATCACTTAAGAGCACTAATACCGTATCCTGCGTGACATCATCTCCACTATGACTGGAGTGACACTTCCGTCTTGACATCACATCCAATACACTACGACTCTCTGATAAACCCAGAAGTGGTGTACACAGAACCCGTTTAAAGTCCCCCAACCACCAAAACCAAAGTTTACCGATTGTCGTAAGTATTAGCGATGCAAGTCTCAGGTTAAGACTATACACACCTACCTTGATTTCGGCCTCCCATAGACACCTAGTCATAATACCAATGGGATTCCGAAGGGTCTATCCAGAGCGAAGCTGTTTCCCGTACCATCGGTGAAACACGACCTCCTATCGCACTTGCACAAGTATCCAATACTTATATATATGAGAACTATGCCGTTGTGCCCTCACAACGCGCACAAGTGCAATACTAGCCTATTCCGCATTATCGATGTCCAGTCTCGATAATACTACGGCTAGGGATATTAATGATTAATCATTCATGGACTGATACTGTCTCATATCATCTCAATCCAGGAACTAATCATAGGGACCTCTCTTCATTTATATATCTATGGTGATCTAATCACAAATGACGAGAGTGCAATTTCCTTGTTACATAGTTAATTTGCTACAGCAACACAATGATCTGTGCAAATAGTGACGCTATGGGTCATATTATCCAACAGGTGGGGGTAGCAAAACATTCTTTATGTTGGCATAACATAAGCTCTCATAGTGAAGAAGTCCAGGATGATAGTGGTTTGATGCAAGGTTACCTCTATAGTTGTTGAAGTTCCTATTATTCACATAGTGGACTTGCTCAAAATTCGGGTCTCATTCCGATAACAACATATTTGCATCTGCCACAGATTCAATAGATTGTTGTACTCATTGATTGGTTAGGGCTGTTATATTAGTCGATAGGGTTGAAACTTGAGCTATTAGTTCAACGAAAGGGTCCACTTCATGTATGCCTGCCACATTGGTCATCGTAGTGCGTTCACTTGGCCATTGGAAGTTGTTAATGGACATCTCCTTTAATAGAGTGTAGGTATCTTCAGCTGTATAGTTCCCCTAACGACTAAATCAACCATAGTCCTATTTGGACCATTCAGCCTATTATAAAACTGTTAGACATTATGTCCCATAGCGTCACTGTTTGTAAATGATATTGTATTATTGTACAAAATTAACTATGTGATAATGAAATTGCCTTTTGCCGTTTTGTAATTTTATTTACTTTGATATATAAATGGCGAAAGTCCATATGATTAGTACTGGATTGAGATGATATGAGACAGTATCAATCCATAAAGGTTTAATCATTAAATATCCCTAGCCGTAGTATTATCGAGACTGGACATCGATAATGCGGAATAGGCTAGTATTGCGCTTGTGCACGTTGTGAGGGCACAACGGCATAGTTCTCATATATTTAAGTATTGGATACTTATGCAAGTGCGATAGGAGGTTGTGTTTTACCGATGGTACGGAAAACAGCTTCGCTCTGGATAGACCCCGCGGAATCCCATTGGTAGTATGTCTATGTGTCTATGGGAGGCCGCATCAGGGTAGGTGTATATGATCTTAACCTGAGACTTACATCGCTAGTACTTGCGACAATCGGAAACTTTGGTTTTGGTGGTTGGGGACCTTAACCGGTTCTGTGTACACCTCTTCTGGGTTTATCGAGAGCGTAGTGTACTGGATGTGATGTCAAGATGGAAGTATCGCTTCAGACATATGGAGGTGATGATCACGCAGGGCACAGAACTAGTACTCTATAAAAGGTTGCAACCGTCGGGACAATATGACCAGGTCAGGATTGTCCGATTTAAAGAGACTAGTTGCTTGATGTCCGATATATGTTTCGTACGGGGCAGACACATCTCCAGCCCTAGGCCTAGCGTGTGATCATCCGATACTGGATCGATGTACGCAATACTACGG
>SKCR01044918.1:0-46498 GCA_019454045.1 Zanthoxylum bungeanum | reverse complement strand
GGACCATACGATTCATTTGAACTGTAAGGTTCCACCGGTTCTAATCGGAATCATTACGGTTCTGGTTGGAATTGGCACAGGAACGACGGCCAATAGCCGTTGGGTCTGTGGCAGAGATCCGTTGAATGACTCCTTGTTAATTTAATTTTTTAATTTTTTTTTTTTAATCTCTAAATTATCCTTAATAATATTAATAAAATGGCTAATTTTATAAGCAATTTAGGCATCACAAAACTAATTAAAAAATTATAAATATGGGTCATAAATCATTCTACACACCGAAAATTACCATCATTCTCTCATATATTCTCCAATTCTCTTAATTTTTGATTATCCAATTGTTTTATTTTACAATTCTCAAATATTTAGGAGAAAATGACATCATATGATAACATCAATGTCACAACTCAATTGAGCTGCCAAAGTGTCGGTACACGAAGAAGAAAAGTTAAGTCTCGATCTCCTAATATTTTCAAAATTTATTTTAATTTAGTTGACACTGAAAATGATGGTTTAAGAATAATATGTAACTATTGCGGTGGATCTTACAAATTTATCGACAGCTATGGTAACAAAAACAATACTTGGATAGATATTATATCGTTGAAATCGGATTTGATACAACACAAACTCAAATGATCAGGTATGATTCATTTAGTGGAGGTACAAGTTCTTTACATTTATTTAAATATTTTGATGCTAAAAATAGAAAAGAATTTGCTAAATTTACTTGTATGACACATCTTTCTTTATATTTTGGTAAAAATCAATTTTTATTAATTATTGTCGAAATATTTTAAATCTCGTTGTCTTTAAAATGCTTAGAAACTCGACAAAATGATAAATTTTCAAATTATATAAAGATGGCAAAATTATTTTAAATGAATTATTTAAAGATGTTAAAATTTATGTTTATATTTGTTCTGATATTTGGAGTGATAATTCACAAACACACTCATACATGATTCATGAATATGGTTACTGTCACCTATTTGATACAAATATATAAACTTTACCCTAATTGAGAAAATATAAATATTTAGGAGCCCATATGTTATTAGTTATTAGTTATTACTCCATCCAAACTCGGGCGGGTAAATGGGTAATTTACTTGGATCTCAAATTCACAATAATTCCTCTTAAACTGATTTCAATTTTTTTTTTTTAATTCGTAATTGATTTCTCTTAATAATTAAGAAATTGCAAGGGTATGGGCATGTGAATTGTGACGAGTGACATTTATCTTTCCACAGGATTCTTACAATACATCATTGTGTGTGTTTTTGTAGGATCCTGTAAAATGTTAATTTTTTAATTCTATAAATTGATAGTTCTGAATAAAATTTTAATTGATTGCTATCAGAGTTGGTAACGATTTTGAAACTTTATTTTATGAATGTTTGCAACTCTTTCGTAGTTAATTTGTACTCTTAAGCTTTTTAACGACTTGGTTTACATGCTGGGAAAACTTTTTTTCTTCAAGAAAAAGCATGCATTATGACAGAAAATAAATATTAAGATTACATTTATCTCATCGCATACAACACAGACGAAATTGCTTTCACTATAAGCATTGGGAGCAGAATAGAATGGCCATGTTCACAATGATGGCAACTCACAAGTGAAAGCCTCCCTCCATCATCTTTCGTTAATTGCAGTTGAAACAATGCGTAATCAAATCTGCGGTCCATGATTCAAACATGTTAAGACATCTAAACCAGAGTGCAATCGTGGCTCGAGAAAAATTTAGTCTTGCGTATTCATTCAAATATGTCAACAAGGACATCACATATTAGCTATCCGCTTTCTATAACAAAAGTTTTTTTTCAAGAAAAGAAAGCATTAGGACTATGAATACGGAAACTGCAATGTTGATTGCGTTGGGTACCTTAAGGCCTGTCGTAGAGAGTAAGATGCACCTAATTCTCTTGCTCCCACCCTCCTAATCTCATTCCGGGGTCATAGTTTGTGAATAGTCGAAATTCATTTCCGAGTTTGCTAGAGTGCTGAGGTCTAAAACCACATGGATGCAAACCTAAGAGCTCAGCGGCCCTCTCCTTCTGCACCTCACCTGCAAGCAACACAATATAATCTATCTATCACAGTTACCATTAAAAAACTATCTACAAAGAAAATCAATATCTACCTGTGAGTAGAAGTAATTTTGAATCCCCTGGCCTTGAAAGAAAAGAAATTGTTTCAGTTACTTTCTCCAAACACTCCTTGCTCCGTCATCACAGACACAAGTGCAATCAGTTCATCAATTTCTACATACATTTATAAGCATGTGATTCCAAACTCGACCATATGAAACACAAGATTCTCAGACCTACAACAAAGAATAGTTCCTCGCTGCTCGCTATATGCATCTAATCAAATTCAAGGTACAAAACTTGAGCTCATCCAATTGCAACATGTACAACTTTTTTTTTTGGGTAACCCATAAACCTCTCAGAGTTGGCACTATGCATCCGAGCATCAAAGGGATTCAAAACTCTAATTTCTCAATTTATCTTTTGAATATTATTTTTTATTTTTTCAAAATACGAAATGTCCTTGTCACAAATATTAACCACTATAATCAAATCCATAAGCATAATCACTGTATTAATCAATAAATTACCATAAATTTTTGTATTAGCAGCCCAATAGTATAATGTTGATAATGAAAAATAACAAATATCTCACCAAGTAAGGAGGATCTGCAACAACAACATTGAAAGTATGCTTGAGCTCCAACGGCAAATCTTCCGGTCGATTATAATCATAAAACGTAAAATCACTTCCATATTGCCCAAAACGCATGTCATATTCAAGTATTTTCGCAGACACATCAGGTCCAATTTTCTGTAAAATCAAATCATTAATTTATCCACTTTAATTCTTCAAAAATTAGCAAAACAAACAAACAAATAACCAATAATCAATAATTACCTTTAAGTACGCGTAGAGCGTGGGGCAAGCAATACAAGCAACGCGAGAATCGGAATCATAGCAAAGAGAAACGACTTCTTTAGCTACAGTCTCGGCCGTTACGGCGTCGTACCAGAACTGGCTCAGCCTCCAATCTTCTGACACCAACGCCACGTCATCTGATTCTGATTCTGTTTCTTTTTGTGTAATTTCTACAGATCGGTTTTGTTCCGAAATAAATTCTTGTAGAGCTGCCAAAGCTTGAGAGCTTAGCGTCGGCCGGTCATTATCGTCTTCAACCTCAACGGCGTCGTTTTTGAGCTCCTCCATTTAGGTTACTGTTGGCTTTTGCTCGTTTAGGGAAAGAAGAAACCGGTGCGTTTGAGTTTGATTACAGATTGAGATGTGTTAAAAAGAGGCTGTGGGTCGGGTCAAGGTCTGATAAAGTGAGCATCAAAAAAATAAAACCCTAGTAATTTGTACTTGTGTAGTTTAACCACCGGAACTCCCCCAATTATGACGGGGATCGAGATGAAAAAATGGAAAAAATAATTTTGGGTTGGAAATGTGGAAAACTTTAATATTTGTACGAGTGGTGATACACTCACTAATAATCTCACAAATAAATTTACAAACCCCTCACTGTAGCTACAGTGATCTACAGTGAATCACTGTAGCTACAGTGAATCACTGTAGAAATTTTATAAATTTGTTTGTTAGATTGTTAATTAGTGTATCATTTTACATACTTATATTTGAGAAAGTGTTAAAAGGATTATGTAAAATCTTTATCGTTTTTTATTATTCATTTAAGTTTTTATTTATTTATTTTTTAATCTTTTAATAAATATATTCAAATGTCTATTTAATAGTTGTAAATAAAAAAATTATGCTAATATTTATAAAAATATAAAAATTATAAATTATATAAGAAGTTAAATGATAATATATATATATATATATATACACACACACAATATGTGTATACACATATATGAACTAGATAAAATGATAACAAAATATGAATTTCAGTATCTCATATAAATTATGATTTGTGTAATAGATATTATCTATTTTTTTAAATATGTATGTTAATATATGAATAGAGTAATAGTTTAATTTATATAGTTTAAATTTCTCCTTAGAATACCCTTTTATTATTGGGGATCTCAATCCCTTTTCATTCAAAAATTATGAGGGGAATGGAATAGGACGGAGACATCTTAAGATTGTGGTTATTTAAGCGATTAATCATATGGATTTTTAATCGTTTTAAACTGTGAAATTCAGGCGACTTTAACCCATCACTTGATATTCGATTTTAAATTTTTTTAAAATAGTGTGATTTTTAGGGGGTGTATTCAATTGAGATTTTAAATGACTATTTATCGATAAATAAATCCAGTAGATTTTAAAAGACATTTAAAGAATGTAATGACTTATAAGATTTTATGACGTTTTTTTAATAAAGATTTTTTACTTATAAGTTTTTAAAAGATTTCTATCCTAAGAATTTGTAAGATTTGAAATGACTTATTAATTTATTAAAAAAAAGGTATATTATGGAATGGAACCATAAATTAAAAAAAAAAAAACTAATGATAGTCAATTGGTTCAAGTTGTTGACATTTGCATCAACAATAACATAAAATATAACCATATGAAATAGTCATATCCAATGGTACTAATTCGCCGTCGAGTTAATGGACGTTCAATATGTTCACCACGCATCATAAACAAAAACTGATTTAACACATGCATTATTGAATAAATTGTCATCATTGAACAGTAAATGACTTTATAAAATTCTTCATCATCCATATCTTCGTCATTAATTTCTTCTTCCTCTACCTTCGTACATGTGCGATTGTGACATTATACATACATAATATATATATATATATATATATATATATATATATATATATATAAGGCTGCAAAACAATAAATTAAGAAAATTTATTGGATGTTAACAAACAATATATTTTTTTTCAAACGATGCATTTATCTCAAAGGGTATAAGAACATATAAACATATAATCAAGATTGATAAAGCAAATGAAATTTGATGATAAAATTCATCCCAACACAATATATAGGAAGTTGAATATCAAGACTAAAAATAAATTGATAAGTTAATTTTTTTTTTGATAAATTGATACCAATAAACCATAATGTGCACATAAAATATTCATCAAAGTAAAAGCTAATATTCAAATTTATTAAACAAAAAAATTATAATAACAATAGTTCAACCAAATTATAATTGAATTAATTCAATCAAAGTAAAACCTAAAGGGGAATGATAAAAAAAATAGCTCAACAAATCATAACACGATTAAAATATATAGATTTGGTATATATTCGTTCAAAATGGCTTTCAGCCTGAGATTAAAAGTTTTTAATTCGTTCACATCATTAATTATTTTATTCTGAAATTGATATGTGAATATTACTTCTAAAGCCATTTTACAGATTATGGTGGGTTAAGAGAGCAAGTACTTTACAAAAGCAACAATTTTTTTAAGGTTGAAAAATCAAACTGGAAGTTTTTAATCTTTAAAATCGTATTCACAGTGATATTACTTTGAGATTCAATAAATGACACAACAACATCGAAAATGACACAACAATCAAATATTTCAGGAATAAATCTAGATCATCAATCTATCTATTTTTCATTCACAAATAAAATCGATACACACATAATAAAGAATTGGAAAACAAAAGTATATTGTTCACGAAGAGTTCACAAGTCTGTTTTTCTTATATTATCTAACCTCAAAAAAATCTTATGTCAAAAGTCTGATGGGTTAGGGTGAGATTTTTTTTATAGGATTTGATATTTATAATTTATACTAAAAAATCTCACACAATCCCACATATAAAAAAATTTCTTCAAAATCAACAAGTTTTTCAATATCTAAGACTTTTTATTATTTGTTTAAAGTCATGATTGAATACCACTGGATTTGGAAATCCTATTTAAAAAGTCATAAAAGTCTTAATGGAATACCACAAAACTTTTTAGATTATTTAAAAGTCTTAATTGAATACCACAAGACTTATTTAACTTAAAATAATCTTTTAAAATCTCAATTCAATACATCCCCTTATTTTTTATTTTTTTAGGATTTTAATGGATTATTTTATGTATTGAAAAAAGGATTAGTTAGAAACCGTGAAAATGAATGATAATATATTTTGATTTAAATAAATTATTATCGGTGTAATAACACAATCATCCTTAATTTGCTTTTGAGATGTCATAAATTTACATACACGAGCTGTCTCTGATGGTGTTCATACACCAGTGTTGTTTCAAGTTTAAAACAAATGCCATTGAAGTTAGAAGGCAAAAGTTTGGTCTCAGTTTCAAGTCCCAAGGTTGTCCCTCTCTCTAAGCGGGGATTGTTAGATAGTTAGTGATTAAGTTATGAGAAGAGAAGTGAATAAATGAATCCCACATCTAAAAGTTACAAAAGGAAATAAGTGTTTAAATACATTATTGCACCAATTTGATTCAAATTGATTGGTGGGAATTTTGGAGGGAAACAAAAATTTGGCTATGAATTAATATTATATAATCAAAGATGGGCACTTGGGCATGGAATTAATTACCATTTAATGCATTTTTTCGAAATTAATTATTTTATTTTAATTAATGTTAACAGTTATGACAGTTAAATGGAAAGGAAGTGTCCCTTGTCAAAGGCTACCTACAGTTTTTTAAATACCTTGAAATTCCAGAATTTTCAATATATACAAAAATCTTATCTCTTCTCCAAAAAAACTTATTTGTGTGTTCTTGGAGAAATTACAGATTTGTTATCTAGAATTTCTGTTCAGGCTTTGTAGAAATCCTGGAGGGATACTGCCATAAACCCTGAAGCATTTATAAAGGGGGCATTAATTCCTTAAAGATAGTGACTACACTATCAAAGCCACCTTTTGTATTACTGTAATTGTTTTGTGCTTCCATTATTCTAACACTACTTGTATTAAAATGAGTCACAAAGATGAGAGATTATTTGGTGCAACAGTGATATGAATGACGTGATATCACAAATGAATTAAAAATTGACATGTTGAGATTTTTTACCTATTTTTTAGTTGTTTTTTTTAATTTTTTAGCACGCGTGTCAGTGAATGATTGGCTTGTTGCATTAATGATGTGGTACCACTGTTGCATAGAAGATTTTCTCGTCCTAGAGAAAGTAACAAACAACAGTGACCCTTCCCTATTATAGGAAAATACAATTCAATACATTACACTGCTGAGATCCGCGTATCCGACATTGACTTTTGAGCATCAAAATTGGGTATATCAGTCATTTCAGTGGCGAAACTGGGTAACTGACATATTTTTGCAATATATAGAAAAATTATTTCATTGTTTATAAACCATAAAATTGGAATCTAAATACGTATTATTTATTATTTTTTTTACTTTCTGGAACGAAGGCTCCTCCTTTGGGCCGAGGTTGGCTGGTTGAGGATGAGGTTAGGGAACAGGGATGGCAATTTCAATTGATATTTTTGACACGAGCTAATCATTATCTAAAAAAAAAAATTCTGATATGTGTAGTTTATTCAATAATAAATAGATTGAAGATATGAAATTAAGTACTCATAATGAATATTAGATTGTTGCAGATATTAGTATCGAATATTTGTTGATCATCCAATAACTAAATATGAGATTGTATAATTTATTTGTGTTGAAATATATATTTAAAATCGTGTACTGGTATCGTGCTAATTGTAATCTGACATATGATAATATATTGAAATTTACAAACTTACATTGAAACGAACTAATTATATTGGATATCATATATCAATTAGTATATTTCTAATTTTTCTATATTTACGGATATAAATATATGCATCTAAAATTTTTAATGGATATTAATAGGTTATGGTTTCATCCATCGGTAATTGAGGTTGGGTTTTGGGCATTTTAGTCCAATTTTCGTCTCTTTACAATTTTTTCTTCTATTATTTTTATGAATATTTTATATTTTATTATTAAATTTATGAAAAGCCAATCAACCAACAGAAAAATCGTAAAATAATGAATTTTGTATAACGTTAATAACAAAATATTATCTATTGTATATTATTTTCATATTTTGCAATGAATTTAATAATAAAATTTAAATAACCGTTTTTTAATCCATCCTATTTTCATATATTCAAAGACCAACGAAATTGACGGGAAGAACTTAAGAAAGCGCTAAACAAAATCTCACTAATAGAAATGAACAAACATAACACCACATCAATCAACCATTAAAATCTAATTTGATTAAGATGCAAACTCCATATCCATAAAATCCACCAACTCATAAATGGCCACTAAATGCATCTTCAATATTACCATTCAAAACTTCAAACAACATTCTGATAAAATAGCAACTAAACATTGTCCAAAAAATAAAAAGGAAAAACCGAGAAAACTGTTTTCATCCGCTTCTCTATCATATCTTCAACGATTGGCCTTGGCAACCCTTTCAATCTCATCCTTCTTCTTAATAGCATAGCTGAAAATGCAAAGAGAAACAATCAGTTTACAGGAATAAGATTATAAAGCATAAGGAGGTATTGATTGTTTACCTGTTTGATGAACCCTTAGCAGCATTAATGAGTTCGTCAGCCAAGCATTCTGCAATTGTCTTGATGTTGCGGAAAGCAGATTCACGAGCACCAGTGGTAAGCAAATAGATTGCCTGATTCACACGGCGCAATGGGGAAATATCAACAGCCTGACGCCTGACAACACCAGCAGATCCAATACGGGTAGCATCTTCCCTTGGACCACTGCAGCAACAAAGGAAACACAAGAAAATTCAATACAAGAGTATGAGGACAAACAGGTTATAAATATCTAAAATAACCTTCCACAATATTATGAAGTATCCCATTTCTATACCTGTTGATCACAGCATCAACAATGACTTGAATTGGGTTCTGGTCGGTCAAAAGGTGAATAATTTCCATAGCATGCTTAATAATCCTGACAGCCATCAATTTCTTGCCATTGTTACGACCGTGCATCATAAGTGAGTTGGTGAGCCTCTCAACAATTGGGCATTGGGCCTTTCTGAAACGCTTCACTGCATACCTCGCAGCAGTGTGAGGCACATAGGTAGCATGCTTTCCTGCTTGGACTCCAATGTAGTCACTCAAGGAAATATCATTGACCTAGTGCGTATACAATTAAAAAAACATTTCTAAAGCCAATTACCAATAAAAGTTACAAATTTCAGAATTTAGATTTACAAGTTGGCCAAGATGATATATATAATAAAAGAAATAAAAAATACATAGAACATAATGATGTACAAAATTAACATTTACTACAAAAGCATATCAATATCATAGTTTGAAAACTCCATCGGAGGCACGCCTCACGGCCACAGCACATAGAGGCTATCACCTCAGGCGGTCCTCATGACAATTATTTATTAGTTATAACTTGTTATTAATAAATTTAATTATGATATGAATTATATATGTTGATGACGTTTTGGTGGATGACACTTCAAACACACATTTCATGCTATTACGCACAAATGATAGCCAATTATAGATTAACATTCATTTTATTCCATGAACCTATTTTGTTGTGTTTCATTTTGTTAAATCTTGATGTATGATTTTAGGTATTAATTGATATGGATTTGTTGTGGATGATTTATTTTGATGCTTTAAGTTTTTTCATGTTCCTCATACCGAGTTTTCGAACCTTGATCAATTAATAGACCTATAACCTTGTCTATTACCCTCATTTTATCCCTAACACCGTAAAATCTTACACGGGAAACCCATCATCACCACACATCAAACACTAGTCATTCTTCTAGGTTTTGGGCATAGTCAATATAATTTATTATTCATAAAGCTTAATGACCTCTCTCGAGCAAAAACAACAACAAAAAATAAAACCAACCCCATTTTATCAGAAACATTTACAGAAAATAATATACCATACTTACAATAGGCTTATACATTCTGGCAATACAATCACTAAATCGCCTTCCATTATTAATAAGGAAACAGACAACACTCAGATATTGAAATCGTGTCTCTCAAAACGAAAAATCCCAGAACAATAATATTTATAAAAAAAAAATTCAGGAAATCACAAAATCAACAATAGCAATATCTCAAATCTCAATTGCAAAAAATGATTGAAGTGCAAAAAAATTAACCTGAATATCCTCGAAAGTCCACTTATTGAAGAGTTTCACATCGTAGTGAGACTCAGATGGGTCTTGAGATTGTGCTACTACAGCAGTCGCCATTTCTGCCTATGCATAATATAGATAAACATATAAGATAATTTCTTCTTAAAAAACAAAAACATAACATAACATAACAAAACAAACAAATATAGAGATAATTTTAGATTGAGAAAAAAAAAGTGGAAATTAACCTGAAAGGGTTAAGAGGATTCGGCTGCCGCTTAGTTATCTTCTGAGTGTTAGAGGCAAAATTCTAGGGTTCTTTCTGCTATTTATAAGGCTGGTGAAGCAACCGAACTTAGGGTTTGTTTTTTCTTCTAATGGGTTAATAACAATTGGGCCCTCATTCTTTACAAAACTATAAATAACACCAGTATTTATATTTTTATTCATGTGATGTGCTATGTGGCTGCAGGATGGGCAAAAGGCTTAAGAGTCCAGTCCGAATATGCATGGAAGGCCTGTAATTAAATTTGCCGAACCAGAGTGACGGAATTTCTTCGAATTCACGTGGGTTCTTAATTTCGGAGCGAATTTTATTAAAGCGTTGTTGATCGGTGATTTCCGTCTCAGGGGCAATATCGAAATAGTGTTCTCGGGACAATCATCATTCAACTGTTAATTTGTTTGGTTATGGGATGAACAAAATCAAATTTGGCGAAAAACAAAAAAAAACACACAAGAAATCGAAAAGAAAAGACTTAACGTGGTTCGGTGGAACTTGTCCAACCTACGTCCACGGGCACAAAATGGGGTGGGGGTTCTTTTATTACCAAACCGAGCTCGGCCGACCTGTTTTAGTGAAGGTCTAACGAAATCGAGAGGGTTGTGCTATTTCTTACAAGTAGTTCTTAGTACAAATGTGATCAACATTCCCTTATATATTACTCAATATATGGCACTGTTTTCATATTTCTGTGACGCCAGCCCTGCAGGTCTGCGGATTTCCGCCGATTTGACAGGTTCCCTTCCCCAAATTGATATCGCCGAAAGTAATATCTACTCTCTGAATTCCTGTCACATCACGCAGTAAATGTGCATTGTCAGACCTTTTCACTAATGATGACAGTCTGTTGAATTTCGAAAGTGAGAGTTTTGGAGGGAAAGAATCTTGTTATTTCGATCTCACGCTGGTCCTCAAAAGGTCGGTCAAATAACGAACTGATCTGCCCCCGCAACTTCCGACCTGATCCACAATATTCGAGCTATCGATCCTGGGAGTGAGTAGAAATGAACTGAGCTACCGGGCTACTGTGGTCGGTCTCGGCTCATTCGTTGTCGGTCTCGAAGAACTGAATCATGCTATGTCCTCTGGATGAGTGTAACTTCCCTCTTTGCCCTTACCGAACTGTTCAGAAACTTTAGCCGCATAAATCTTCATCAACAAGCGTATTTATAAACAAAATAATATATATATATATATAGAATTAAAAGAATGGAATTGAAAATAATAAAATGAACAAATACTAATTCATGTAATTAAAAAATATAAATATAAAGATAAAAAAAATAAAAATAAAAATCTGAATTTTCGGAACGGGTCCGTTCCGGATCGGGTATACCATCATTCACATCCATATGTATATTTTTTTTAAATTCTGATTTTACCATCCATATTGTCGTGTGTGCCGAGTGCCATCAAATTCTATCAAAAAATGTTAAATAATTTACACTGTTTAAGTGCCTATTAATTAGCTTTTAATGAATTAATGCTTATCTATTGTAAGTGTAATTTTTTAGTAACATTATTATATGAGTAACTTGATATCAACAATTATATTAAATTTAATTAATATTTATTTAATTATTTTTTACTATTTTAACACGTATTGCAATGTATTATTCGATTGTTGAATGATTGACGTGGTACAACTATTCGATGCTAAATTTTTCCTATCATGGTGATTATTATAATTTTTACTGATTTAAAAATTTATTTTACTGTCTATTAAGATAAATTTAAGGGTAAGTTTGAGATTGCATTAGCTTCCCAAATAGATTCTTTAACAATCAACTTTGCAAAAAATTAAGATGTTTTGTAAACTATGATTATGACACAATCACTTCTCAAATAATTTATGGGTGTTAATTTGATAAGTTAAACTTAAAAGTGTGGAGTCGTAATGAAAAAAAATGATCTTATTTCATATTTATTATTATATTATTATCTACATATTTTTTCCTGTAATTTATTTTAAAAAATATTTTATTTAATATGGTTAACATCGGTCAATGCCGGTCAATGGTCAGTGGTGGTCAACAAAGATATACAAAATCAAAATGAGAATAAATAGTGTTACCATTTGCAAAATGATGTTTAGAACACCCTAAATTGACGCCGACATAAATTATAAAGATTTATATACATTTTATCAAAGTTAATGAGACAATATTCTGAATAAAAAAATGATTATTATCACTTTATTACTTTAGAAATTGAGAAATAACAAATGATTACAAGAAAATTGAAGTTTAACATTTTATTATTATATCTTTACACAAATTATATTTTATTATTGTAATAAAATGTTACACTTCAATAAGTCTTGTATCTAGTTGTTATTTGTAGTAAAATATAATATTTTGCAATGATATAATATTAAAATGTAAAAATTTATAGAAATATATAATTTTTATAAATATATTATATCATAATATTTATTGTATCAATTTTTTATTTATTAATTTATGAAATAGTGACGTGATATAACCGTAAGAAAAAAATTTTGATGCAATTGGGGATATCAAAAACGCTGTAGTGGTCGACATTCGTACATGCATAAGGATAGTGGAAATCTCAAATGGGACGGGCCCTCAAAGACCCTCCCTAATTGAGAAGGGGATCGGAGATGAAAAATTGAAAAATTAACGTTAGAGATGGGGACGAGAATAATTTAATACCTATTTCTTATTCGGAAATGGGAGGGGACAGGGATTAGGTCAAATCATATTCCCTTCTCCATTACTCATTTAAGTTTTAATTTATTTATTTTTAATTTTTTAATAAATATTTTCAATTTTTTGTTTACAATTTTATATAAATGTAAATAAAAAATATCTTGATACTTATAAAAATATTTAAATTATATATAGTATAAACGTTAAATGAAATAATTATATATACAATTAATTTTTAATGAGATCCATCATTTTATTAAGTTACACACATAAAAACATATAGAAAATACAAACATCAATCTACTATATAAATTGTGATTTGTGTAATAGAATTTATCAATTTTTTGAATAATTATGCTTGATTTTTGAATAAATTAATAATTCAACTAATATGTTTTTCAATGACTTAAATTTATTTATTATTGGGGTTCGGAGTCATTGAGGATCTCTTTTATTATTCGGGGATCCTCAACCCCTCATCTAAAACAATTACAAGAAAACGGATACATCTAAAGATTATCGGAAATTGATACGGGAATATCGAAGCCCTCCCTTCCTTGGCATCCCTCATGCTCAGTAGTATTTACATTACAAAAGTAAATTCAAGGACTATATTTGATAAGGGCACCTTCAAATAAATCCATATGATTCCTTCTGTATAAAAAAAAAAAAAAAAAAAAAAAAAAAACAACAACAACAACCACCACCATTGGGGGCTTATAATGATCATGATGATTGTAAATTTGTAATATAGCCTATTCCAGAAAAAATCTAGATATTTGCAGAACTTGAACAAACAAGTATAATTTAAAGCAGATTTAAGAAAGATATTAATCATATCCCAAAACATATAATTCATATCTCAAATTCAAGTCTTAATATGAAAACCATCCAAATAAAAAATTTGAGATATTGTGGCTATTCCTCAATAAGGCTCTTATTGGGACTTCTGTGATATTTTAGTTTAGAAGTTTATGTGATTTTCCATAGTTGTTTGATGCAAATTTATACAATCTTGATTCATTGTCAACTTTTTATTTGACTACTTTTGATGCTTCTATTTTACGAGGCAGTAAATCATGTTTCGGGTGTATATGTCATCTCTCTCACAGCAGCTGGGTCTCACATAATTATGAGACTCAATTATTGTGAGAGAAATGGCATATACATCCGAAACATAATATAATTTTTCCTATTTTACACCTATTATCGCTTTTAATCCATAGCACCATAATATCAAACAGAGCAGGATTGTAGAAAAGGTAAAAAATATTTATATAGGTCTGGCAATTCTTCCTAATCTCTCTCGAGTGCAAGAATTTAATGCATAAACGAGCAAAATCTGTCTGTGATTATTGAATTTTTAATAACAGAAAAAATAATTAAATGAAGTTAGATTATCGAACTTACATATTGTTCAACATTTTTTTTTTTTTTTGGTTTACAATCACCCTACACCCTGGTTGAAAATAGGTTGGCAAATGACTTAGGTTTTGGGAAATTTTATCATATTTTAAGTGTGTTTTTTTTATTTAAATATATGTCTGAAAAATATAAGATCATCAATTCAAAGTTTTAGAAACTGAACTTTTGTTCGATACCTTCAAAATAGTAATAAATTCTCAAATTTAGATATGAACTTTTCCAAACTGGATCCATTTGAGAACCCATGAAAACTTTACCATACCTATTTTGCATTGCATCCTAGTCGCCTCCTTCAATGAGGCTAGCAATCCATAAGATGAACTAAAAAACCCGTGAACGCGACTTAAAAACTCATGATGATCCCTTCAAGTCATAGTCAAATTCAAGTAACTAACCCCAAAGTTGAAGCTTAGGCTGAAATATCAATATCGATAAAACAATAAAGTGATTGACTGCAAATAACTTAACTTTATTTCAAGGCACGGTGAATATATGACGCATCACATTATACAAATTATGGTCATCTTTAACAAAATCCTAACGTACCACATGCAAAAAGAAAAAAAGAAAGAAAGAAAGAAAAGTAATGCTTCAGGATCCACCAGTAACACTCCCATTGAATATCTCAATGGTATCACCTTGTCCAACATGGTGCCATCGAAACGAGCGATCATCATCCATCACATTCTGCTTGTAAATAAAGAAATACCCTTCTTGTGGCAGATGAAAATGAAATCTCTGGCTTTGCTGCAATTTTTGCAGCTCGTTTCTCAGCTCACTCACATTATCCGATGCATTCACTTCCACTGGAATCTTTTTAGTCCCGCATTTAGGCAATACCAACAGCCTCAGCTTCTTTGACCCCGAAGCAGTTGGTGAGGGCCTAACATTAACATCAACCTCAGCATTATCCATCAACTCACAATCACGTAAAGATCGATGATCTTGCAATTCTGCACCACTTGACTGAATGACTACCATCCGGTTGACGGGAATCGTTTCGGTCTCGTGAATCTTTTCCTTCAAACGTAAGACAGTGTCATTCACGTCCATTTCGAGAGGGAGGTGAGTCTTGGAAGATGGAATGTTGATCTTGAGATGAATCTTTTTGGACGGTGAATATTGTTCGGTCTTGACTTGAGGAGGAGGTTTATCGGATGCGATAAGAAGCTGAATGTGAGAGTCTTGGAGGATTTCGCATTGATCAATGTCTTTGAGGGATTTAGCGTCCGGGCCCACAAGTCGGATGTGAGGGAGAGAGTTCACTGCGAAAAGACCAAATGAGGATTGGGATTCTTTGAATTCGAGGTAGCAGAGAAGAAGGATTGTCGTTGTTATTGGCGATGAATGAGGAGCCGACGAGGGAGAACTCGTTGCGGAGATCCTGGAGGCGGAGCTCCGGCTTGTTGTGGAGCTGATGAGCGTCGAAAAGGAGGAGGATAGAGTATGGGCGTGGCATTTTTGTAGAGGTTAAGAAACGGGAAATTAGGTGGTCGTTTAAGTGAATAACGCCTGAATTTGATTGACATTGCAGGTTTAGGAGCTCCGATACTAAGTCTGAGTACGAATCGGAGGTGGATGATGAGACGAAGAGAGTTAAAATGGCTGTGAAGAGGATCATTTGGTTCATTTTTCGAGAGAGCGCCATTGTTCGACAGTGGCGTTTGCCGTTTTAGGTTTTTAAGTTTTTCGATTTGGAAGATGGGGGGGGGGGGGGGGGGGCTTTGGTAAATACGACAGCGTTTTCGTAATATTTCCTATATTAAAAGAGTAATTTATTTAAACGAGGGTGGCAGTCTCATGTAACGGCAATACGGCATGTCTATACTGGGAGAAGGGAGAAGAAAAATAGTGAACATGAATGGAATCATTAAGCTTCTGTGCCCCTCACTCAGCTCAATAAATGGTTGCAGTTTTAAACCTTCAACATAAAAAATAAAATATAAAGTATTCAAAGAATGGATACAGTTTGAATTTGATCATGATATATATATTCGGTTGAGTTAAAGTCCATTAGTTGAATCCAGAAATCAATCGTTTATGTGTTGCTTCAACATTTCATCATGGCTTTTCTCAGTTCCTTTACGCAACAAGTATATCTACATCCAAACTAACTGCCTTTCAATTTCTTCATCTTACAAAGCAAGGCTGTTCCATCTGATGAGCAGTAATGCTCTCCATTAATTAAGGAGCAACAACAAAACGAATCCAGCAACAATAAACCTTGATTTAAAACAGCATTCAACAATTCCATCTACCTTTAACCACAGTGCGATGCTACAAAATTTAGACAATTCCGTTGCACACGGATTGTATCCTCTTTGTACGAGTACCACATCCCTTAACAGTCTCAGACTCATCTTCCTTGCACAGAACATTTACAAATGCATAATAACTACTATCCTTCCCCGTGATACCCCTTTCCAAAATTAAAGAGGTAGGGGTGTCTCTAGTCAGCAAGTTTGCCTAAAAGCAACCACCCTTAAAAAGAGTGTGCAATAGTTCATTGATCGAGCGTTCTTGTGCCGAAGATGAACAAGGCTAAGCGATCTGCCAAAGCCAAAGGGATGGATTCATATTCATACACAAGAGAGAATTATATAGAAACAAAAACAATATTGAATTCCTTTTTTAAAAAAAAAAAAAAAGAAAAAAGTAATAAGACTATTCGAATTAAAAGACTCGTGGAAAAAGAGCCGTAATAAATGAATAGAATTTAAGAATAATTGGATTTTGGTTAGTCATTAGCAACAATACTCGAATTAAATTAATATGTTGAGACATTCAAGTAATTGACCGTTTCACACTTGGTGCACTAAGTGTGAAACTAGATTTATTATCATAACCCCCACTTTCCAATGAAATCATCGAGCTATTTAAACCATGAACATAAGCAATATACTCCCGAAAAAGAAATGGCTATAGGAAATCGTGCTATTCCAGAGAAAATATAGATATTTGCAAAAGTTGAACAAACAAGTATAATTTAAAGCAAATTTCAGAAAGATATTAATCATATCTCAAATTCAAGTCTTAACATGAAAACCATCAAAATAAAAATTTGTGAAACTCATAACATTGCCACTCACTAGATTACTAAGACAACAGTCCCAAACCCTAGATTCGAACAAAAACTGAGAGATAAAATGACCAGATATGGACCCTTCAACGGAGCCTCCTAGCTTCTCTCTCAGACTCGAGCAAAGTGAGGATATCACCTTCTCTAACGGGTCCCTTCACGTTCCTCATGATGAACCGGTTCTGATCGTCCAAAAACTTGACTCTCACTTGAGTCACCTGCCCTCTTGAACCAGTGCGGCCCATGACTTTCACCACCACAGCATGCTTAATCTGAGAATCCATTCTGCAGATACACAGAACAAGAAAGCAATACAAATTATACTAAAAAGTCAGACTACATTCAATTACACATATGCCACAAGCAAGTCAATAAGGTCCAGAAGCCAACATCCATACAACAAAACATAGAACTCAAATTCTAATACTAGCAACAATACCCAAACCCAACTGAAACCGAGATAGAAAAATCATATTTTGATTATTTTCACAGCTAAATTGGCAATCCACAGCACACAAGCAAGCACCCCGTTTCAGCAAAAATACAAAGAAAGGTACTTCAAAAACTAAACAATATTAGAAAATTACTAAAAAGTGTTTCACCACCACAGCATGCTTAATCTGAGAATCCATTCTGCAGATACACAGAACAAGAAAGCAATACAAATTATACTAAAAAGTCAGACTACATTCAATTACACATATGCCACAAGCAAGTCAATAAGGTCCAGAAGCCAACATCCATACAACAAAACATAGAACTCAAATTCTAATACTAGCAACAATACCCAAACCCAACTGAAACCGAGATAGAAAAATCATATTTTGATTATTTTCACAGCTAAATTGGCAATCCACAGCACACAAGCAAGCAAGCACCCCGTTTCAGCAAAAATACAAAGAAAGGTACTTCAAAAACTAAACAATATTAGAAAATTACTAAAAAGTGTTTCACCACCACAGCATGCTTAATCTGAGAATCCATTCTGCAGATACACAGAACAAGAAAGCAATACAAATTATACTAAAAAGTCAGACTACATTCAATTACACATATGCCACAAGCAAGTCAATAAGGTCCAGAAGCCAACATCCATACAACAAAACATAGAACTCAAATTCTAATACTAGCAACAATACCCAAACCCAACTGAAACCGAGATAGAAAAATCATATTTTGATTATTTTCACAGCTAAATTGGCAATCCACAGCACACAAGCAAGCACCCCGTTTCAGCAAAAATACAAAGAAAGGTACTTCAAAAACTAAACAATATTAGAAAATTACTAAAAAGTGTTTCACCACCACAGCATGCTTAATCTGAGAATCCATTCTGCAGATACACAGAACAAGAAAGCAATACAAATTATACTAAAAAGTCAGACTACATTCAATTACACATATGCCACAAGCAAGTCAATAAGGTCCAGAAGCCAACATCCATACAACAAAACATAGAACTCAAATTCTAATACTAGCAACAATACCCAAACCCAACTGAAACCGAGATAGAAAAATCATATTTTGATTATTTTCACAGCTAAATTGGCAATCCACAGCACACAAGCAAGCACCCCGTTTCAGCAAAAATACAAAGAAAGGTACTTCAAAAACTAAACAATATTAGAAAATTACTAAAAAGTGTTTCACCACCACAGCATGCTTAATCTGAGAATCCATTCTGCAGATACACAGAACAAGCAAGCAATACAAATTATACTAAAAAGTCAGACTACATTCAATTACACATGTGCCACAAGCAAGTCAATAAGGTACAGAAGCCAACATCCATACAACAAAACATAGAACTCAAATTCTAATACTAGAAACAATACCCGAACCCAACTGAAACCGAGACAGAAAAATCATATTTTGATTATTTTCACAGCTAAATTGGCAATCCACAGCACACAAGCAAGCACCCCGATTCAGCAAAAATACAAAGAAAGGTACTTCAAAAACTAAACAATATTAGAAAATTACTAAAAAGTGTCTTACTTCATATGTCTACTAATCAAGTAAATCAAGCTAGTTATCAAACATATGATCAAATCAAATTTAAATATAGATATGCAAAATATTAATCATTTTTCTCACCAACTGAACAAAACATAAACATGAATATAGGAACATCTCAAAATTCAACAATTAGAAAAAAAAATCGAAATTAAATTAGATTAATAATTACTTCAAAAACAAAACTAATTTTCCCTAAAAACACCGAATATTAAAAATATATATATATATATTTTTTACTTGAAAGACAACGAATATTTCAAAAGCAGATGAATTGAAATTGTGCCACTACAGCAGTCGCCATTTCTGCCTATGCGTAATATAGATAAACATATAAGATAATTTCTTCTTAAAAAACAAAAACAAAACAAACAAATATAGGGATAATTTTAGATTGAGAAAAAAAAGTGGAAATTAACCTGAAAAGGGTTAAGAGGATTCGGCTGCCGCTTAGTTATCTTCTGAGTGTTGGGCAAAATTCTAGGGTTCTTTCTGCTATTTATAAGGCTGGTGAAGCAACCGAACTTAGGGTTTGTTTTTTCTTCTAATGGGTTAATAACAATTGGGCCCTCATTCTTTACAAAATTATAAATAACACCAGTATTTATATTTTTATTCATGCGTCTATGCGGCTGCAGGATGGGCAAAAGGCTTAAGAGTCATATTTTTTGATTTGATTTTACTTGTTTTAGCTTAATTGGTTTTTGTTCTGTAGCTAGGAAGGGCCGTCTTCCTTAACTCTGAGTATACCCCTGTCTTTTTGTTATTTCTTTGGTTAATATACTTACTTTATCCAAAAAATGCTTAAGAGTCCGGTCCCAATATGCATGGAAGGTCTGTAATTGAATTTGCCGAACCAGAGTGACGGAATTTCTTAGAATTCATGTGGGTCCGTAATTTTGGAGCGAATTTTATTAAAGTGTATTTATAAACAAAATAAAAAATATATATATATAAAAATAGAATTAAAAAAATGGAATTGAAAATAATAAAATGAATAAATACGAATTCATGAAATTAAAAAATATAAAGGTAAAAAAATAAAAATCTTAATTTTCAGAACGGGTCCGGACCGGATCGGATCGAGTATACCATCATTCACATCCATATATATATTTTAAAAAATTATAATTTTACCATCCCTATTGTAGTGTGCAGAGTGCCATCAAATTCTATCAAAAATTGTTAAATAATTTCGACTGTTTAAGTGCCTATTAATTAGATTTTAATGAATTAATGCTTATCTATTGTAAGTGTAATTTTTTAGTACCATTATTACATCAGAAGGAACTAACAGAACATGATTAAACGCGTAACAGATTATAAATGGCAGGTAAAAATAATGCATAAGCAAGCTCAAAACGGCATCGTAATATTCGAATAAAGAGTACTTAAGCGAACCTGAGCGAAGATGCGAGAATAGAGAGAGCGTGAGAAGCGGCTGCTGATTTCTTCCGCTATCAAAGAACCCTAGATGATTTGTTGGCCTTTTTATACATAAAAAGAAAATCTTAAATGACCGTTTTGCCCGATTGGTGAGAGATGAGGATTGGGGGTATTTCTGTCAATTATGAGAAGTTTTAGCTAGGACAGAGGGGAATTTTGGTAGGGTATAATTGAGGTGCATGGCTCTTGATTTGTATAATCCAATAATCCATGATGATGAGTTTTCTAGATATACGCCTTTGCTGCTGAGGCGTTGGATTGTCAGAACTTAATCTGAACTGGTTAGTTTGGGCCGATTTAACATTCAACTTTTTTTTTTGGTTCCAGCGAGATGGTTATAGTTTAAATTCATTTTTTGTCTCTTTATTTTCCTCCGGATTTGATTTCATTTGGTAAGTTAAATATAATTAATACATGACATGTATTTTGTGCGGGTTAAATATATATTTAATTATAATCGCATATCATAAAAGATATATAATGTTATTTTAGTTATTAATCTTATAAATATTTCAAATCTCTTCGATTTTATAATTTAAATGAGATAATTTGATTTATTTATATTTAATATATATATATATATATATATATAATATATCATGTTCGTTTATCTCGTAATTATCAAATAATATTTAAATTAAATTATTAAATAATTTAAATATTTGTGCACATGTTTTCTATTCTTTTCGTTTTTAGGTGTTTTTCCAAAACGTCCAAAAAGTCTATTTTTCTTCAAACTTATTGGTTTATACATTAGATTTTAGGTGAATGTGTCAACATGTATCTAGTGATGGGATGGTTACCGATTTGTATGATGTACACCACTTATAATACATACTGGAATATTATGTGTCATAATATATGTCATTATACATGCTTAATTAATTCTGCATGTTGAGATAAGTGGATTGTTATTAAAGTTAACTATTCTTAAGCAGAGATATAAGTGGCATCGCGCTTTCTATGGTACTCTAGGCTATCCCGAGGTATTTTGGAGTATTCCCGTCAAGTCCATAGTACTTTCGGTGTACTATGAGGATTTTTAGTGTGAAATCATTATGGAATTGGTCTAGACCGAACTAGATTTTGTTTGTAGTCAAGTCACTCCGGAGTAGTTTGACCTCGGAATGTTGTTACTCAGAAGTAACATCATTCCGGGGTCAAGTTCTGACTATTCTGGTCAAATCTCGATTTACTCCTGAGGTGTCCAGATTTCACGGATGAAGTAATTCGAAGTTTGAATCAGGTTTTTCTCCGGAGTCATGTAGACTTTGGAGATGATCACTAACTCCTATAGTCTACTTATACAATAATACTATGACAAGTGTCATCTTTCTAGTAGACCATTGTAGGCTTTGGAGATGATCTATAACTCCTCTCTTCTACAAGTATAACCGTAACATGATATGTGTCATCATTCTAGTGGACCTTTATCTGTTCACAACAGTTCCACTAAGGAGGCGTGTTGAGGAAGATTAATAGCTCAAGTTATGTTTTCAGCACTTGATTTACCTTTCAAGTATATGTTTACGTTTTATCATTTGTAATCATATTAGCAGTTATTAGTCATGTTTCCAATTGACGTTTTATAGTATTTAGTCATGTTACGTTTTCAAGTTGACGTTATACGGTCAAGTTATGTTTTTCAGTTGACGTCTTCTAGTTTTCATGTTAGGATTTCAATTTACGTCAAGATTATAGTTTTCAATTTAAGATGACATTTTCAAGTCATGTTTTACAATTTTTTATTTCATTTTGATGATTATAAGTCATGTCGTGATTTCAGGTCATGACGTTTTTCATGTTTGTAGGGGTTTTAGGGGCTAAATCCAGTAACGCAGCGGAAGCGGTGAAAAATCAAATTTTTCAATTTCAAAACTTTTTCTTTGATTAATTAAATAAACATATTTATTTAATTATCCAATAATCAAATTATGAAATAAAATTCAATAAATCATATTAAGTGAATTTACCGAATTGCCCTTACACTTGGTATTTTGTCCATTTTAGTCCGAAATTGATCAAATCAATTTTGAATGATTCTAAATCATTTCTAAGATGAACTTAGCATGTTCAAAACATCAAAACACCAAAATCTTCAAAATTCATCCATTTGGCCGAGAGCCTCACAAGGGTGCCAATTGTGCACTTTGTCATTTCATGCTTCAAAACACATCAAGATGTAATCCAATCAACATGAAACTTTATATGCATCATATACACATCCTTATACACACATAAATGAAAAGCCCCAAATTTGGATGAGGTCTTAAACCCTAATTTTTCAAATTCTTCAAAATGAACAAATTAGACCAAATAGTTTAAATCAATTACTTTAATCATCATTCTTCCATCCAATCAAGTCTCAACACAATGAAACAACTCAAGATCAAATATAGGTCATCTAAGAGTGGTCAACAACTCTAGATTAGCAACAAAGTTTCCAAAATCATAAAAGAATACTTATAACTACAATAGTCACAAGCTTCAATCATCATACATGCTCAACACTTTCAACAAAACTTCCATCATCAAAAACACAAAGAATAAAGAAAAAAATAACATAAGAACATCATAAGATGTAGCCTAGATCCTAAGGAACATTTTCCTTTCTAATAGTAAGTTGAAGAAACTTACTAAAATCCAAGCTTTCTTTGTTTTTAACTTTCTTCCTCACAAGCTTTCTTTGTTTCCTTTAATGGAGTTTCTTTGTAAAGTGTATTAGGTTACCAAATGTAAATGAAATGAAAACAATATATACTTATTGAAAAATAAGCCCATGGCCGAAAATCAATAAACATATACAACAAAATTAATTTCAATTTCATTTGGTCAAGTTGATTAAATATCTAAAAACACCTTTAAAGATATTTTAATAAAGTCAACAAAGGTAACTTAATCATTTTAAATCAAATATCCAAAGTTAAGGTATTTATATTTTAATTAATTTAATCATTTAACAATTACATAATTAATTAATTAATTAAATACAAATATATTAATATATGTATTATATTTACATTAAATATCAAATACATATATTCATTTAGGATATTAGTCAAATATCTCAATTTGAGTATTAACTAATGTGTATTTAAATTAATCAAGTATTAAATGTAAATACACAATAATTAATCAAATGACTATCGGGTCCCTTTAGCATGTATCTTGCGTTTAACCTTTAAACGACTTTATAAATAATCAATATTATTTATAAATGTTGCTCTAGTGCTTTACGAGTATGTTTCATTATTGAGACTCTCTAGATTCAGGTATATCCGTCACGAAATCCAATTTCATGTCCATAATTTATCCACCCGTAAATTATGACGATCACAGATATTCTCGCTGAATTATACAGGTCGAGGTCATGACAAATGTATAATTCCTCCGTCACAGGTATCCGGATGAATCCCAGAGATATAGATGTAAACGTCAAATCTCTATGGGGATTATCCAGTCGACTATTCTATTAGCAATCTCAAAAAGAATGTTTAGAACTAGCTTCTAAACTATACCACGGGCCCATGGTTTTATCTGATTGCTAATCATATGGACTACATATGCTCTGGTACACATACCTGACGGATCATATCTTGATACACATAGGACACCCTGAGGATCTATCTACACCCAACGAACAGGCGGGGGTCTGATCTAAATAGATCGGTGACGTGACTGCCATATAAGTGTAGAAGATGTCTCATGTGCCCACAATGTCATCTCAAGTCTAAGAATCACAAGTGCTACTCAACCCGAGAAGATTCTTATTGACGTTGGTGTACCATCCATTAAGAATCTTCGGTGAGTCATTCAGTGTTTATCCGCTATAAACACCCACACGTCTATACTAGTCTCCAAGACTAATGGTTCATTGAGAAACCATTGGAATCATATATTCCAGTATACGACATGTACCAGTCTCAACAGGTTTACTTTACTGACCAAATAGTGTAAATCTTGACCAGGAATTGTCTGAGAATGACAACGTCATGATATTACTCAATGTCAGTTGCGACGCTTTTGCAACAGTACCATGACTAATCATCGAAGGCATTATGTCTTTACCATATAAAAAGATAGATTATATTATAGAAACTGCATCAAGCTCCTCCGTTGGTTCGTTGTTTTCAGGTTGGACTTCATCAAGCTCAACCTGTCTATGATTACCACATTCTGACAAAAATTATACTTCTATAAATTTTGCGAAGTGAGCCACGAACACATTTCGATGCTCGGTATCATAGAACAGATATCCCATCGTATTAGAAGGATATCCAACAAACCTAAATTTTTGCCCTCGAGGCGAAAGCTTATCTTTCTGAGTCGCCCTGACATAGGCAGGACAACCCCAAACCTTAATATAATTAAGATTTGGTCTCCTACCGAACCATATCTGATACGGAGTCGTAGGAACAGCTTTTGAATGAATCTTATTCAAAAGATGTGCGGATGTTAAAAGAGAGTAGCCCCATAAATAATAGGGCAAATCTGTGAAACTCAACATTGATCGGACCATATCCAATAAAGTCTTATTTCTCCTCTCAGATACTCCATTGTGTTGTGGGGTACCTGGAGGAATATATTGAGCGAGAATCTCATTCTCTTTCATATAATCCATGAACTCACCACCCATATATTTGCCGCCTCGATCTGATCGAATGCATTTAATATATTGATCAGTTTGTTTTTCTACTTCATTTCGGAATTCTTTGAACTTTTCAAAGGTTTCCGATTTATGTCGCATCAAATAGACATAACCGTATCATGACAGATAATCGGTAAAGGTAACGAAGTACGAATAACCACTGTGAGCAGTTTGACTTAGTGGACCACATACATCAGAATGTACGAGTTTCATCAAGTTAGTGGCACGGTGTCCAACACCAGAAAATGGGGCTTTGGTCATCTTACCCTGAATACATGATTCACAAGTTGGATAGAATTCAATGGTAAGATCTGGTATCAAACCATTCCTAACCAATTGGGTAATGTGTTTAACGCCAATGTGACCAAGCCTCATATGCCAAAGTTCAGTATTATTAATTACAGGTAAACTACGTTTATTAACTCCAGTATTTAATATATATTTTGAAGTTTGCAATGTATAATGACCATGCTGGTTTGGACAACTAAGGATCTGAATATTATTTCTATCATATAAATATAAAGGACTGTTCTTAATATTAATACAAAAACCTTATGTATCCAATACAAAAAGTGATATAATATTAGCTACACATTCTAGTACAAAATGGCATTCATTTAACAAAAGTGTCCCATTCGACAATGAGATCTCGCATACTCCTACTGCAACCGCATCCAAAGAGTCTCCACTCCCGAATCGCAACTGCATCTCTCCGGGCTTCAGCCTCCTACTTTCCTTCAGCACCTGCAACGAATTGCAAATGTGAATGGGACAAGCAGAATCTAAAATCCAGTTGGATGTAATGGCTTCACAAGCCAAAGATAAATCAATAACTGGAAAAATAAATGTACCTGATGTAGATGCTTCATCTCTCCTCAGCTGGGCGATGTAATCAGGACAGTTCCTTTTCCAATGCCCGACTTTGCCGCAGTGGTGGCATTTGTCTTCAGAAGCCCTTTTGGGCTTAGCAATCTTCGCATGTTGTTGAGGACCAAAAGCCTTATTCTTCTTTCCTTTATTCTTCTTTCCCTTGGACCATCCTTGGGAATAAGCAGAAAGAGAAGTGGATCTAGGAGGGCGAGTCGATACTCCCTTATTAAGGTCCTCTTCTGCCGTGAGCAACATCCTATGTAGCTCCTGGTAGGTACAGACAGTCCCATTCATGTTGAAGTACATCACGAACTGGCGATATGAAGCCGGAAGTGAACCAAGAATGACACTTCTACCGAGAATGTCATTCAATATGAGATTATGTTGCCTCAATTGATCGATCAAATCGATCATTTGAAGAACATGTGGGCTAACATCTTGCCCCTCATCCAGACGCGCATGAAACAGTTCCATTGCGACTTTGTGAACAATCACTTGTTCTTGGTTCTCAAACGTTTGTCTCAATCGCGTCATCATACTATACGAATCTAGCATACCATAGTATTGTTTCTTGAGTTTCGGAGACAGTGAACTAATGATGTATGATTTAACCCTTAAATCATCATCCTTCCAAGTTTCAAAAACTTGGCGTTCTTCCTCTGAAGAGTCCGCACCCACAGCAAGGGGCAACGGACCCTCAAGAACATATCCCAGCTTTTCGGAATCGAGGACAATCCTCAAATCCAATTCCCAGTCGGCGAAGTTCTCAGCGCCTTTCAGTTTGTTTGCATCAAGCATACGCGCAAACTGATTTGTGGATTGTGCCGCCATCGCCAATCTATCATATAGATCACGAAAAACGGTTAGCAAAAATTAAGCAGTTTCATATAATATCAAAAGCATAAATTAGATCATGGATTTTTAATCTAAAAATGCCCCTCCCACTAAATCATGCAATACTGTAATCCCCAAACAGAATACAAAGATTTAATAATTAAATTAAATACAAATAGTGAAAAGTGGATCCCGTGAATATATTTCAGCTCACAGCAGAGGCACGGTCTCGCCTACGTATATTCATCAGGTAGACAACTAATTTGTCAATCACTCAATAGTGACTCATGGGTTTCCGGTCCTGGTCGTTTCTCGTTGTCGATGCGAAGGCAGGCCCACAAGGAGACG
This sequence comes from Zanthoxylum bungeanum, assembly GCA_019454045.1. Lineage (NCBI taxonomy): Eukaryota > Viridiplantae > Streptophyta > Magnoliopsida > Sapindales > Rutaceae > Zanthoxylum > Zanthoxylum bungeanum. The sequence goes on along the minus strand of SKCR01044918.1, from coordinate 18,771 downwards.
TACCAAGGTTAAACTCGTCAATAATAAACTCAAGTTACTTACGTAATCCTGACAGCTAGGGCACATTCAGAATTCCGCTTTCGCTTGAATTTATCTAGTATCTGATATACATCTGGTATAAATAAATCTCTATCGGCTACACCCTCACAGCAGAGGCACGGTCTCGGATGTAGTCACAGAGAAGTATTCATAAACTGTATTGACAAGACGGACCACATAACATGCATCAAATACATAATTACATTAAAACCTTATTAATCAGGGATTTTCCGCTAAGTGTCATACACCCTAAATCTAATCAAATTAGATTCTAATAAGCATGCATAAAGTCAAGAAAACATGATTAAACATTGATTTAATTAAAGCTAATCATTTTAGGGGGCCTAGAATCAGACTCGCTCTGATACCATTTTGTAGGGGTTTTAGGGGCTAAATCTGGTAACGCAGCTGAAGCGGTGAAAAATCAAAATTTCAAATTTCAAAATTTTTTCTCGGATTAATTAAATAAACATATTTATTTAATTATCCAATAATCAAATTATGAAATAAAATTCAATAAATCATATTTAAGTGAATTTACCGAATTACCCTTACACTTGGTATTTTGTCAATTTTAGTCCGAAATTGATCAAATCAATTTTGAATGATTCTAAATCATTTCTAAGATGAACTTAGCATGTTCAAAACATCAAAACACCAAAAACAACAAAATCCCCAAAATTCATCCATTTGGCCGAGAGAGCCTCACAAGGGTGCCAAATTGTGCATTTTGTCATTTCATGCTTCAAAACACATCAAGATGTAATCCAATCAACATGAAACTTTATATGCATCATATACACATCCTTATACACAACATAAATGAAAAGCCCTAAATTGGATGAGGTCTTAAACCCTAATTTTTCAAATTCTTCAAAATGAACAAATTAGACCAAATAGTTTAAATCAATTACTTTAATCATCATTCTTCCATCCAATCAAAGTCTCAACACAATGAAACAACTCAAGATCAAATCTAGGTCATCTAAGAGTGGGTCAAAAACTCTAGATTAGCAACAAGGTTTCCAAAATCATAAAAGAATACTTATAACTACAATAGTCACAAGCTTCCATCATCATACATGCTCAACACTTTCAACAAAACTTCCATCATCAAAAACACAAAGAATAAAGAAAAGAATAACATAAGAACATCACAAGATGTAGCTTAGATCCTAAGGAACATTTTCCTTTCTAATAGTGAGTTGAAGAAACTTACTAAAATCCAAGCTTTATTTGTTTTTAACTTTCTTCCTCATAAGCTTTCTTTGTTTCCTTTAATGGAGTTTCTTTGTAAAGTGTATTAGGTTACCAAATGTAAATGAAATGAAAACAATATATACTTATTGAAAAATAAGCCCTTGGCCGAAAATCAATAAACATATACAACAAAATTAATTTCAATTTCATTTGGTCAAGTTGATTAAATATCTAAAAACACATTTAAAGATATTTTAATAAAGTCAACAAAGGCAACTTAATCATTTTAAATCAAATATCCAAAGTTAAGATATTTATATTTTAATTAATTTAATCATTTAACAATTAAATAATTAATTAATTAATTAAATACAAATATATTAAATATATGTATTATATTTACATTAAATATCAAATACATATATTCATTTAGGATATTAGTCAATATCTCAATTTGACTATTATTAATGTGTATTTAAATTAATCAAGTATTAAATGTAAATACACGTAAATACACAATAATTAATCAAATGACTATCCGGTCTCTTTAGCATGTATCTTGCGTTTAACCTTTAAACGAATTTATAAATAATCAATATTATTTATAAATGTTGCTCTAGTGCTCTACGAGTATGTTTCATTATTAAGACTCTCCAGATTCAGGTATATCCGCCACGAAATCCAATTTCATGTCCATAATTTATCCACCCGTAAATTATGACGATCACATATATTCTCGCTGAATCATACAGGTCGAGGTCATGGCAAATGTATAATTCCTCCGTCACAGGTATCCGGATAAATCCCAGAGATATAGATGTAAACGTCAAATCTCTATGGGGATTATCCAGTCGACTATTCTATTAGCAATCTCAAAAAGAATGTTTAGAACTAGCTTCTAAACTATACCACGGGCCCATGGTTTTATCTGATTGCTAATCATATGGACTACCTATGCTCTGGTACACAGAACTGACTGATCCTATTTTGATACACATAGGACACCCTGAGGATCTATCTACACCCAACGAACAGGCGGATGTCTGATCTAAATAGATCGGTGACGTGACTGTCATCTAAATGTAGAAGATGTCTCATTTGCCCACAATGACATCTCAAGTCTAAGAATCACAAGTGCTACTCAACCCGAGAAGATTCGTATTGACATTGGTGTACCATCCATTAAGAATCTTCGGTGAGTCGTTCAGTGTTTATCCGCTATAAACACCCACACGTCTATATTATTCCCCTTGTTTCCGATTCAGCATACTCAAACATACTTTTTATTACTGGTGTATGAGGCGGGACTTGGATGTAATGAATAACATATTTTTTCCGGTATATACTGTTCATGCTCACCATCTCTTCATTATACGGATTTATTTAGCATATTAAGGTTAACGCATGCAAGTATTTCATACTAGAATGACATAAATTTAATTTCAATTTGAACACTTCATGCTCTATGTGCATTTATTGCCTTTTTTATAATTTCAGGTGCATATTTATTATAAATTCATCTATTCCATGTATTTTCCTATGAAGAACATAATAATTATATGTTCTCCCCACAGACAGCACCAATTTAATGTGTGCGGTAAAAATGAGATTGAGAAATAGTGTATGTTACCTTCAATTTGTTTGGCCTAGCCTGATTGAAGTTCATTTCAATCATGGATTTGCGTTGGTTGTTGTTCTACAATTCGGACCTGCACAAATATTAAGTTTTGTTAGAATCTTTTTTCCCTTTTGTGTTTGTGGGTAAATTCTCCTTTATGGTGTAGTATGTTTGTGCACGTGTTTTCTGATCTTTTTCGTTTTTTAGGAGTTTTTCCAAAACTTCCAAAAAGTCCATTTTTCTTCAAGCTCATTAGTTTATACATGAGATTTTAGGTGATGTGTCAACATGTATTCAGTGATGAGATGGTCATCGATCTGTATGATGTACACCATTTATAATACATGCTGGAATATTATGTGTCATAACATTTGTCATTATGCATGCTTAATTAATCTTACATGTTGAGGTAAATGGATTGTTATTAAAGTTCACTAATCTCGAGCAGAGATATAAGTGACATCACATTTTCTAGGGCACTCTAGGCTATCCCGAGGTATTCTGGAGTATTCCCGTCAAGTCCGGTGTACTTTCGGTGACCGAACTAGATTTGGTTTGGAGTCAAGTCACTCTGGAGTAGTTTGACCTCGGAATGTGGTTACTCCGAAGTAACATCACTCCGGGGTTGAGTTCTGACTATTCTGATCAAACCTCGATTTACTCCGGAGGTCTCCAGATTTCAAAGATGAAGTAATTGAGAGTTTGAATCGGGTTTTTCGCCGGAGTCATGTAGACTTTGGAGATGATCCCTAACTTCTATCGTCTACTAGTACAACAATACTATGACAAGTGTCATCTTTCTAGTATACCGTTGTATGTTTACAACAGTTCCACTAAAAAAACGTACTGAGAAAGATTATTCTTTACGTCAATACGTGATTATTCTTTACATCAATACGTGTCTCTGGTTGCAGACATATTATAAGCACCTACAATATTAATAATTGATTAAAGGGAGATTATCAAATTTAGGCAAATACAAATTTTTTATCAAATTTGAGCAACCATATTTTTTTGTAAGGAACAAACAGATCCATAATTTTGTATAAAAATACCATCGTCATCTTCCTTATACTTAAGATTTGTTTCTTTAATTTTTTTTTTGTTTTCTCTCTTACATAGCAGCAAGCTGCTGACATCAAGCAATGGTAGCAGCTCTCATGAATAAGCATGCTGCCCTGAGATTTCTCATGACAGCTGTAAATTTTAATTTCTTTTTTATCATGGGTATTTACGACACCCATCGCAAGTGTCACAAAACCCATCGTAAAATATTTGCAATGGACTTTGCAGGTGCATGGCATTCTTCTTAATCTTGGTGTATATTACGCCGCCAGAGCTGCCCTTTGGACTTTCATTGGAATGGAAGCAAGTTATTATTCATATCACTTGATTTGTAAAATAGTCAAGTGAGTTACAGCCAAAGAAGTATTCCATGCAAGTCTAAGCTTTCATGTAAAAGCTCACTAATATTTGGCTTGACCTTTTAGTTTCCGATCAATATTTTGAACGAAGACTTTAAATTAACAGTAATTTTTAATGTCTATAAATACACTTTTAGTGATCGTAGTTGTTGATATATGCTTAGTACGGTGGAGGTTTCTTTTTTTTTTTGGTTTGTGTGTGTGAATCTGAGATGAGGTTATTGGAAAAAAAAAAGAAAAAAAATCCAGTTGCTTTTTTGTTGCCTTATTATGATTACATTTACATGTCTGCAATTTTAAGTCGTGCTTCTTTATGAAATCATGGGTGTCAATAAATGAGCAGCATTCAAATTAATCACTACCGATCTCACCAGCATCCTCCAACTTCATCCCTGCAGCTGTAACCAGTGCCTGGATTGAGGCATGTGTTGAAGTTTGAGTTTTCATTTCACCATGCAATCTTACATGACCCCCACAATTGGATACAACTGTTTAGCATTACCTGCTATACATTACAATATTCCTTGTCTTGGAATGTCAGTTTTCCTCCTAATTGCTGAGTGCCAACTAATTCAAACTAATGGAGAATCCGCACTTTCAACCTTTGTGACATTGTTCGTGTTAGAGGGTATGCCTTATACCCAGTTATGGATGTAATGGTTTAAGACATATTGTTTGTAATATAGTTTATTATTTATTAATTAAAGGCATTTGTTAACTACACATTATTACATCCATATTGTATGTGTATGTCCTGAGACATTATGTGAGATGAATATCGTTAATCCAAAAGACGTTTGCGATTATGAGAGTCAACGATATTTATATATGTCTCGAATTAAGTTCTTGGTAAAATGTGATTGTTATACATGACAATAATATATCACTTGACCAATATTGTTGTGTGTCGCCTAGATTGATATATGATGTTAATAGAATGGATGATGAGTCTCATATCATAAGGACACAGACAATAGATGTTTCATTAGTAGAATGAAATATCGAACACGACCACAGAAGCGTAAGATCACATGGTAATATTATCTAAGGTCGCTGATCTTCATAATAATACATTAGTGTCATCATATCCTCTGACCTGAGATCATATGATGACTTGTGCGATAATACTATTGGTTCACTAGTATATCCTCATTCGACTATCCATGTCATTTGAATAAATATTAGATGGCCTTGAGCGATTGACGTACGAAGTCACGTATGATTCAAGATGGGATCTGATAACTTTGATAATTAAAGTTATAGATGTTTCAAGGAAACTTAAAGTTGTGGATATAAGTCTTTGGCCAAAGCAGTCGATATCTTAGAGATATCAGATCCACAAGATAAAGTTTAAAGATATGTCGAGTATAAGGATTTGACCTTACCTGATCCCAGACTCGATAAGAAACATAAATATCGGAATGAATGAGATGACATGTTCGAAGTGTATTCTAACAGGTTCATATGTTTTCCCACTTCATTCATCGACTAGGGGCCATGGCTTGCTGCTAGGCGATTACCCATGGTCTGTGGATATCATAGAGATGAAATATTAAAGAGTTAATATTATTCCACTGCTACTCGATAATGAACATAGGACGACCGCACAATATAGTTCTCGTCTATGTTACAAATTCGAGGATGTTTATTAAAGGTTAATAAATGATTGTTTTGGCATTTCCTAATTGGATTAGGATATTCGAGATATTTCGGAAATATTAATTTGATTAATAAATTCGAAATATAAAATAAGATTTAATTGTTTAATTAAATATTTGATATTTATATTAAATAAATTAAATATAATTTTAATTAATTGTTAATTAAAATTAAGTAAGTTGAATTAATTAATTAATAGTTAATTAATTATTATGTCAAAATAATATTTAATCTATTGGGCTTTAATTTAGTGGGCTAGCACCCAAATTAATTAGAGTCATATTTAAGATTAAATATGGAAGTCTTTATTTAATTAGGATTTCTAATTTGATTAAGTATCCTAATTTTATTTTGTAAAGAATCTTTAAGAGACCAAATTTAATTTGGAGAGATATTTGATTGACATTATTGTATTGAGATACAATTAAAACTTCTTGTACAAGTTGAAAGGCAATACTTCTTGTACAAGTTGAAAGACAAAACTTTTTGTTGAAGTTGAGGCAAAACTTCTTGTTGAAGTTGAGGCAAAACTTCTTGTTGAAGTTGAGGCAAAACTTCTTGTAGAATGACTTGTTATTCAAGAAGTACTTCTTGTTGAAGTTGAAGGAAAACTTCTCGTTGAAGTTGAAGGTGTCAATTGGTTGTTGCCTATATATATATATATGAACATAAGCAATAAACAAATGTAAGTTTTTAGTTGATGTAGGTAGCAAGCATATAAATATATATATACACAGCAAGCTTTGTTGTTGATATATATTTACAAGAATTACAAAAGCAATTTGCGCAAGTAATATATGAATATATATATATATATATATATATATATATATATATATATATATATATATATATATATATTATATATATATGCGCCAATGGTTTGTTAAAAGGAAAATAAGCAAAGTTTGCATGAGAAAAAGTTAAGCAATTGATGTTGTTTGTTAAAAGTAAATATATGCAATTAGCGTGTTGACGTTGATATAGACATATATGCTCGTGCATGAAGCTTGCACATATTGATGCCAAGTTTTGCATATTTCCGAATTTATATCTCTGAATTGGAATAGTTCCAATTTATTCCTAAAGACTTCAAATATCATAGAAAAGAAAATGGTTTCTTTTGTTCTCAATAGTGTGAGCGATTTGTTCGTAGAGGAGAACTAGTGTGCCAACTAGAGGTGCAACGCTTGGTGCACTACAACAAAGGGAAAATCAAGGAGGATATTTAAAAGGCTCGAAAAGATAATAAGCACATAAATGTATGTTTTATTATCAGTAAATTTTATTTATGTTGATAAATAAAAATATTTATTACATGCATGTTAAATTAATATAGATTAATTTAAATAGTATATTGTTTACATCAATAACACATAACCACGATCTTTAGAGTGGTTTTAGAAGAAAATTTTAAATTACAGTCACATCCCAAAACCTTACAGTTCGCGCAGGTCATTGCTTTTACAAAAGATCTTCTAGACCTTGACGGAGATCGCAAGTAAGTTACTGCCCAACTTACATCAGTGTATGTATTAGTTTCAAGCTGCTGAGATCTGTTAACTTAGAACCAAAAACACTTTCTTTAAATGTTTAAACTGAGCATGTCCACATAATAATGAAATGAGTGAGGTGGTAAAGTTTTCGAAATTTTGCTGATTTCTAATCTCTGATTAAATTACCTTTTCAATGTCAAACCCCCCGAGTAGAAGAATCATATTTGTTCTCTCTTCTTGGTCTGGTTTTAAGTTTATTTTCTTTCTGCAGGAAGCAATTTCAGGGTTTTATCGGTTTATATGGAATCAATTTTATGCTGAGTATGTTATATTCCTTTCATCTAGCATACTATTCTTTAATCTTGTGTCCCTTCTTTTAATTTTTTTTCCTCACTCAGAGAGATTGGGGGTTTGACGAGAGAAAGATTGTAGTTTGTCAGGTTAATTTCTGTCGTATAAATTTTATATCTTAGTCGTCAAGTAAACAAGATATGTACATTGATTTATGGTATAAAGGAATATTAAGAAATTCTATATCCAGTGTTTCCGTGTTTTGCTGGTTTGTCGAATCACAAACTTGAATTCTAGCCTTCATTTATAAAACTTGTACTGTCTTCTGTATTTGACCTTACATTTGGTTGTCATATGATTTTATGTTACTTTAAACATCTACCGTTAGGGTTCTATGGTACATTGTAGTCTGTAGATACGGGAAACTGGTGCCTTTATGTTTTAGAATTTTATGATGCTTTAAAAGTTAGTAGATGATTGCAAATTTGTAATAGTTCAGTAATTCAACTGTGCATGTTCTTAACCACAGTAGGATTGTTTTGGTGGTGGTGCTTCTGTTCAACATGTAGCTTAGCTAAAATTTAGCATGTTGAATTCATTTTGAAACTTCAAATTCCCTGATACTGAACAAAACAATGATTTTCGATTCCCCTTTTCTCTTCGATCTTAAATACAATTTCAGATTTCAAAAAACTAAAGAACGGAAAAAGGACTCATCTTTATGTAAACAATTAAAAATGTGTGGTCCTTGTAAATCTCATGCCATTTTCACTATGAATTTACAACAGGAAATGTATAAAAGAATTGGTATAGAATACAGAGACTAATCTTCTATGTCATCTTCTCTATCCCCAACACAAGATCATAAATGAATGAATTTGTTTTTTCATCTCTATGTACTCTATGGTTTTTTTGTTTGTGATAATACTACTTGCTCTAGAGCAAGGGGGCTTCTGACCGATACTTCTCCGAGTTCTCTATTTATTGTAGTTCGAGCAAGCACTCTTGGGAAAGATTGGGATCTGATCCGAGAAGATGCACTTCTTGCCCTTGGAGACAAGTTTGCTTGCTCGAGAACTTGAGTTTGTAGCTCGGATGGGTAATCCCTCATGCAACCTATCCGTGGCCCAGCTCCTGTACTCCATCTTGAGGATAGTTGCTGAGCCAACTGATATGATTTCATTCCTTTGTGTGAATCTATCCTAAGAATGATCTTCTCTTTTGGAACTGGCTTTTCATTTTCTTCTGCATCTTCATCAAACAGATTCTTTTTAGAAACCATGAAATCTTCCTCTGACAGTAACGATTCTTCAGCTGTTTCATAACCATCATCTGAAGGAAGTTCTGGATATTCAGAACTGCAACCTTCAGGAAGTGCTTCCGTCTTAAAAATGTCAGTCATATCACCGCTTATTGGTACTTCATCTATTAGTTGAGGTTGTGCAAGATCTTCTGCAGCAATAGTCTCTTCTTTTCTTGAATCAACATCCTCCTGAGCAGTGCTTTTAACATCTGCTGCCTCAGTGTATTGAGAGATTCCTTCTTCTGGTGGACTCTCATGGTTGCTTTTGCTCTTTTTTAAAGTTCCTTCTTCTTCCTCTTCATCTGGGCTTTTCTGGAATATAGCAAGAAAGATATAATACCAAATTAGGCCCCGTTTGTTTAGAGTCGAAAATCTCTTGCGGCACAAATTCAGATTTAAACTTTATTAGTGATTGTTACCTTCACATTAGTGAGATCCACATTGTGCTCCCTTAGAAATAACATGAATGCCTGGAAATTTTCTTCTGTTGGGAGATAGTGTCCGCTGTGTGGCCAAATTGCCTATCAAGTTGAAAACCCCATATCAATATACAAAAACTCACAAAGCCTACGAAATTATTGAATGTTTGGAAGTACTTTTGGCCTAGCAAAAAAAAAAGTGCTTTTATTATTGAGTATTGAAAGATCTCAGAGTGCTTATTTTATCCAAAAGCACTTTCTAAAACACGGCTGAAAGTGTTATAATATTTTGAGAAACTCATACAGTGGCTTGTTTCTATACCTTTAGAGCTCCATTTTCAACAACTAATCTCCCAGCAGACAGCGTGGCTCCACCAGCCAAAAAGCTTGAATGTTGAAAATTGCCCTTGATCTTCTGCCCAACATACAATGTCTTTGATGTGCTGAGCACGAAGATCCATTTAGTATCTTCGGGTCCTTTTGCACTATCAAGAACTGTCCCACTCTTCTTGTAAATCAACTTCCTATCCTCTATTATTACTTCATATTCCCTCCTCTCTGTCTGCAGATGAAAAACTTATGTCAATTAACTGATAATTGTGCGCCTGATATTATCCGAAAATGAGAAGTTGTTGCTCATATTAGACTTACTGGACCCAGATACTTGATGCACTGTTGTTGAAGCTTTGATCTCGGACACCTCTCGAGATTAACTTCTTTTCCTTCTCCGATGTCAAGCCTGTGTGCCGGAAATTTGATGTCAGTTTTGGAAGTTACATCATCTAGTGCTTTTCTGTTCATTTTGTTGGGTATTAAGTCTGCTTACCAGTAGAAGAAAGGCTGCTTGCTCTCACAATGCAGCCATGTGACATAGTAGAACTGAAGGTTATGGCCATAGCGATGGCGAGGATCAATCTGCCCAAAAAAATGAAAATGATCAACAAGGGACATTCAGAAACAGAGAGCAGAATCAGCAGATTCATTTCCAGGATGAAGTGTGAACTCACTGCTTCAAGCCAATGCTGCAAAGCAAGCTTACGAGCTTTTTCAGACTGCGATAAACCTTTTCCCACCTGAACAATATTGAAAATTCAGCAATCAGAATCATCACATTCACAGGGATATTACAGGAGTAAGCATTTCCAGCTGCTTGTTTGAATCTCACCTTAGCAGCTCTTGTTCTTGCTCTTGACCAACGCGAAAGGGCTGTCTCATTTTTGTCCATATCAAAGAATGATATAGAGCTCCGCTTCAGCTCAGCGAAATCTAAGACCTTCCACCTGTAGAATGGCATTCAAATGTATTATATAACTGTTAGAGATTAAATCCAATAGAAACCATACTTTACTGCACATTGAGATTAATTGATTGATTCATACCATCTCTGCTCCGCAAGAACTGCACAATCAGCCAGCCTTCTCCTTGTTCTGAAACTTTTATACACTTTCTGCAACCTTAATGCAGCTTGGTATCTTCGATTCCCAAGCTCCAACGGAAGATGGGATTTGGCGCCATGAAAATCGTATGATCCTGGAGATTGATCACCACATTCTGCATCCTTAAAGCTAATTGTCTTACCAAAAACTTGATTATCCATTTCTGCAGAAGGGGTTTTGAATGAGAATTTGCTCTCCAATGCTATCCTTTCAAAGCTATGTAATCTTTCAATCATCTCCTTCCTTAGTATAGTCGGTTTTGAATTTGATTCACAGCCATTGAAACTTAGTGTTCGCAATGCAGTCCTCTCATTATCAGGCTCTGTACGAGTAATCGATCTCATGTGAATTTCTCCAAAAGGGATCTCCAGATCATCAAAATCAGCATCTGGGTATTGAAATGATATCCCCATTTCTATCTTTAACAGATGCTTGTAGCTTGAAGTATCAAGATCTCAAATCACCACGACTTAAAAGTATTAAGTACCTGTTTGAATTAACAAAATTCAAAGCAAAACATATCAATTATTTATAAACAATGTACAATTTTTTATTTTAATTTTTTTTTTATGTGGGAAATGCATTATTATGAGGTAAAAGCATCAACATGAAAGCATTTGTTTTAGCACATAATCAAATCAATGTTCTTAAAAAAGATCCAGGACATAGATAGCTTAAATCCAAAAAGATAGCTTAAATCCAAAAAGAAACTCATAAGTTAATAAATTTCAAGCATTCTCATGAAAACACATTTCCATATTAAAAAAAAAAAAAAATTACAAAAAGTAAACCTACTAAAATCACAAAATCCATTTTTTAAAAAGAAAATCCCATTAAAAAAAATAAACCACTTTTTTCATCTTTATCACTACAATTACAATGTTCATTTCCATGCAAAAACCAACAGAAACCAAAACCCAAAAACAGAATATGAGAACACAAACAAGTAAGTAAAATGGGAAAGTATATTGAGTCATTACCTCAACCTGAGAGAAACAACAAAAAAAAAAAAAAAAAAAACCAAAGAATGGGAAAGTCGATAAAGGGAAATAACAAAACAAAAAATTAATCGAAAAATAGAAAAAAATGAAGAATCTAGTGAGGTTAATTTTGAGAGAACAAGGGATGAATGTGGGGTTGGTTTGTTTGGAAATTGTTCAAAAAAAAAAGGATTTCTAATGGAGGTTTTTTTTTTTTTTTTTTTTTTTTTTGCAGAGTGGATATTCAAGTTTCTGCAGATTCTCTCTCAGTGTATCATCAAGAATGCAAAAAACAATTGGCTGCCTCATTGCTATTCTTATCAATTAGTATTTATAATCATAAACATGAGGAAAAGTGCCCCCCCATTCTTGATTTTCCAACCACGTTTATTTGACTATTTAAATTTTTTTTTTTTTTATATATAATATAAGTAAATATTAATTAAGTATAACAATATTTGAGTCTCCTTTTTAAGCCGCTTAGTTAGATGGAGCACAAGTAATTTTACTACTGACAAAATTTAACATGCCATCGATGAGTAATTTTTTTTATAAATGTTGAAAATTTTGTTTTCAAATTAGTTGATCCCGATTTAAATGGAATGGAATTTTAAGTTATTTATTATCAAATCACATCCCTTATTAGTGACATTCAAATCATGACTAAAATGTCAGGATCTCTATAATTATTTATATAACATATAACAATAATATTATAGTCTTATAGATCTCAATATTTCAATCTCAGTTGAAATTGCATTCATCAATTGAGCATACATAGGTTATTTAGTTAATAATAAAGTATATATTTGATCATATGTTAGTTATTGTTCATTTATTCTTACACATTATACAAATATGTTCTTTTTTCCTTTTTTGTTTGGTTTTATCAAAGTAAGTAGAGTGAACATGTCCCCAACCCCAAGTGGTGTGGCTTGGTGGTCTAGGGTCCAGGATCTCACTTTGAGGTTCTGGATTCGAATTCAGGGGGTGCACTTCTTGTAAGAGCCTGGGACAGCCGTTGGTTTTACCTGCGCCGCGGCCCAGAATGGGTGGTTTGGTGGTGGGGTTTCCATCGTTTCAAAAAAAAAAAAAAAAAAGGTAGAGTGAACATAAATTGTTACAAACATAGGTTTTTTTAAAAAAATGATCTTCTAGTTTACTTCGTTGACTTGTGTGAACAGAAATTGTTTTGATTTAAAAAAAGAGAGAAAATTATTTGTCATGGATTTACAACAGAAAGAAATTTCTTAGTCAATTAATGATGTACAAAGTCTCAATTTCTACCATGGTCAATAGATAATTATAAAATAAAATCCGATTTTGATTTTTACGTTCAAGTTTTGTTTGATGTTTGAATTGGTCGTTGAAGTTTATAATGATTTGGTCATTTTATCCTTCAATCTTCTTTATTGGTTCAAGTGTCGTTTGATATAATTTTTCAAATAAAACTTTTAGAAATATAATTTTTGATAAAAAAAGTTTTTTTTTTTGGATTTCGTTGTGAGTGCTAATTTTTATTAAAAATATAAAATTATTTTATTGGATAATTTTTTTAAGTTGTGTTATGAAAGTAATAAAATAATATTGTTAAATTAAATATGAGTATTATATATAATTCTACTAAAATGTCCAAATTTTGAGCTTTTACTAATAAAGGCAAAATAATTTATTGAATAAAAATTATACTTAAAATACAATAAAATATCATCAAAAATTTTGAAAAGAAATTTATTAAAAAAAATACTTTTACCTGTGTTGGAAGTCTTACCAAACAGTACTTAGTGTTCAATTAACCCATAAGTTAATGCAACCAACATTTAACAAAAGTCAGTTGTATTTTTTTACATTGATTACAATATTACAATACTAAAATTCTTAAAATTAAAGAGATATATTTATTGATTAGCAATTGCAGAGAATTTAAAAGTTAATTTATTTAATATTAGCATACGGTTCGCGCTTTCCGCCCATTGAATAAATATTTGAATTTAATTCGATATTATTTGCAGTAGGTTAGGTTTATATAGTCCAGATTTGCTCTATACTTTTTTACTTTAGGTTTATTATGTAATAATGTTATGACATACTATATATTTTTGTAGTGTGTATATATATTTGTTATCTTATTATTAGTTTTTTTTTTTTAGTTGGTATTGTAAATTGTAATTCTATTATTATAATTTTTTAAATTCTAATTTGCTTATAGATTATAGTATTTATATGTTTCTTATTTTAATTGGTGTTGTAATTGTATAGCTATAGTTTATTTTATTGTTATATTTTTTTTTTTAATAAGATATTATAATTTTTTTTCTTATTATTTTAATTTTATAATTTAATAAAAAAAATTACTTTTATATATTATGTATCATACCACATAAAATACGATTATCCAAAATCAAAGCCACCAAGTGGCGTGATGGATAACATAAAAATGGTTATTTTTTTTAATTTAATTTTGTATACCAGAAACTATCCGTTCATAGAAATTAAATGAAACCCGAAACTTAGTAGATAATGATTGAGTTTTGTTTGGGAAAAGATAATTGAGATCGATTTCAGAAAAAATGAAAAAGCTAAATTAAATAACACACACATATATAAGTTAACAAAATTTAAATCTATCTATCGCGTCACGTGGCGGTTCACTATTAAATCCTATTAAATTATAATTAAATTAATAATTCTATTAAATAATACACATATTACAATAATAATACATTAAATTATAAAATCAAAATATCTCGAATATTAGTTTTATTATTAAAAATTCAAATAATAGACTTGAGAAACTTATTAAATTATAAAATTAAAATATCTCTAAAATCAATTTTTATTTTAAAATTATTAAATTAAAATAATAAATAAAAAATTTATTACAATATAAAATATAATCTCATATCTATTATTAAATTATAATAGTAAAATATCTCTATAATTTTTTCATATTAAATTATATATTTAAAATAAGAAACATATTAAAAAAAAATCTCAAATATTACACTCTGTCGCTTGCTTCAAACTATTCAAAACCTAATTATAAAATTAAAACTTAACATTGAAGCTAAAATTAAAAAATCATGTAGTGAAAATGAAAATTTAGAAACATTAAAGTTTGTAGCTATAAATTAATTCAAAATGTAAAAAAAAAAAAAAAAAAAAAAACCTAAATATTGAAACTTATTATAAAATAAAAACATAATATCTTATTAAATTAAGAAACATATTAATTTAATACTTGACACCCGGTCTATACAATTAATTTTTTATTATTGGATTATAAAATTAAAATATCTCAAAATTTTATTATTATTTCAAAATTATAAAATTAAAATAATGATTATTAAAATAAAATAGATATTACAATATAACAATATAATATCATATTTATTATTCAATTATAAAATTCAATTATCTATATAATATTTTATCATTAAATTATAAATTAAAATATGAAACATATTAATATATAAAAACATAATTTCCTATTAAAATAAGAAACCTACTAATTTAATTAATTAATAATATAATTTATTATTATTAAATTATAAAAATAATCCCCATTAAAATAAAAAAATATATATATATGGGCCACTTAATCTCTATAATTAATATTTTTATTACCTATTATAATAAAAGATATTTTGTAATTTCCTATAAAATAAACAAAAAATATGTGAAACCTAATTTCTACATTTTTTTTATTAACCTATAAAATTAAAATAAAAAATATATTACAATATTTAAACATAATATTATATTAAAACAAATGACATAAATAACAGTCATCCAAAAAAAATAGTAAATTTTTTAATTTTTGAGTCTATTATTATTTTTTATTTTACTCTTAATTATTCTATAAGTTCTTTTAATGAATTTTTTTTTTTTATATTATTTGTTGTGCCTCATAATGCAAACTCTAATTATTACCTTTTGTATAGTGATGGTCAAAATTTCAAGTTTGATAGTAAAATTTAAATTTAAATTGACTAAATTACATTAAATTTCATAGGAATTCATTTGAAATAAAATTAAATATTTTTTAACTTATTAATAACTATGAATATGATTTCAAATGAGAGAGTAAGACGGGAAATAAACTCTGATGTGAATTATAAATATTGTTTAAGAGTTGATAGACAAACAAATGAGAGATACATATTAAGTGTAAGTAACTAATTGTATCATTTAGACTATAAGATCAACTAGATTCGAATCATTTACAAGATCAATACATAAAGGGAAATGCTAACGAGTGCTCTTATTTAAGGAAAGTTTTGATGGGAAAAAGAAAAAAAATATTAATGATTGGAAATTTTTTCATTCCCCATAAAAATAATGTCAAAATTTTCCTTAAATGTATTATTAACGAGTGCCCTTAATCGTTAGCATAACCATTTTATTTAATAGATTATTAATTTAATTTTATAATTTAATAGTATTTATTATTTTAATATGATGGTATAATATATTTTCTTATTATAATAAAGTCATTATGAAACTAGAGTATGTATTTTATTTAATAGATTATTAGTTTAATTTTATAATGACTTTATTATAATAAGAAAATCAGAACGTTATTTCTATTCTCTATTTAGTACTAATTGTTGGAAAAAATTGACAGAGATCGAGTGATATTTCTATTATTTATTTAATACTAACTATTGTAAAAAAAAAAAAAAAAATTGGGGATCGGCCTCGCCCCTACTTAAATGTGCAGCATTATTATAGTTAGGGAAATATTAAATATACACTCATATTTATCATACACAAAAAGACGAAATCAGAAAGTTTTATGAGAGATTTTATAATTTTTAAGTATTTAATTTATTATTTACTTAGCGTAAACAATTGAAAAAATTTGACTACAGACTTTCCTATGCTCATTCACCAATTATTCACATGAACCGTTTCACTATTATATGAACAGTGACAGTCAATGTTGATGTGAATATTGATACTGTGCACGTCAATAATGGACGAATGAGTGTAAAATGGTTATATCTATATAGTATTATTTATTAATGATTTAAATCCATTTTCCAAATTTAAATATAGAAGACTGGGTTGACAACCCATAAAACAATAAAGCCAAAACGGCGTCGATTTAATATCCATACCTTTAAATAACTATAAAAATTAGAAACAGTGTGTCGGAAAGATAACAATGCACAGTCACGAGTCAACCATCACCGCCACAATCCGGTGCTGTACGTACAATCCACTTATGCTGTCACAGGGAAAACAAAATCCCATTCGTTTGGATACCGCGTCAAATCCACGCTCCATAATTGTGACTTCTTGATTCTCTTGTATATGGGTGGTAATTTGGGTCAGAATTCGTTTATTTGTTCGATTCGATTCGTTTTAAAGCGAATACGGGTTTGAAAAAATGGAATCGTTTAATAAATTGGTCAATTCAATTCAATTCGTTTATTAAACAAATCGAATACGAATTTAAACTCATTGATTCGTTTATGATTCGTTTTATTATTTTTATTTACTAGTTATTGTTAATTTTCAATTAAGATTTGAGAAATTATAGCTAATTATCATAGAAAAAATAATATTTTCAATATTTGGTGAGGTATTTTTAGTAAATATATTAATTACATATTTCATATGTATATATTTATGAAGAATTAATGTGAATCAAGTGTGGTAATTATTTTATTAAATAATATCATTGGTTAAACGAATATTCGTATTCGATTCGTTTAATAAATGAATCGAATACGAATCATGATATTAAATTTATTTTAATAAATGAATCGAATACGAATTCATCACATTTTAATTTCTATTCATTTAGTATTCGATACAAATTCGATTCGTTGATTCGTTTTGTCACCCATACTCTCGTGTCGTATGAGTGGAAAACAGCTTTTCACGCGCGTTAAATTAGAGTGAGCTTTATCACAGATAAGTCAAACATATACACAGTGTTACACCAGCTGTCCTTTTTCGTTCCCCCATGATAACAGCTTGTACGTTCAACCGTACGGACTATTGCCACGTGGCAGATTCGCATATCATTATGCTAAATAAATAGGGAAGGAATTAAAAATTAAAAGAGAGTGCAATAAATTTCACTCGGTTTTGTGTTGACTATAACACTCTCTCCGTTATATACTGCTTTTCATCACTGATGAGTGATGATGATGACGACAAATCTATAAATTTTCCATAAAAAAAAAATAAAGCAAGCAAAAAGACATGCAAATAATATATATGTTTTGTAAACTTGAAAAATATATACATAATTGATTAATATACCTTTATTTTTAAAAAAAAAATTTATAATATGGACAAAAGATGATATGCGAATATGAAATAGCTATCGGGTAATTAGGACGCTACAAATTGATAGAGAAAAGAAAATGATGGCAGGTTAACCAACCCAAACAATCTTCGTATCAAATACCCAAAAAATAAAATTGAATAAAGGAGAGGTGGGTGGGTTTCACTTTCATTCAACTTGCTAACAATAAAGCACAGAGTGTGTAGCTGGACAGCACAAAAGAGGAACACATTAATTTGAGCGGCAGGACTTTGGATGAGATGAGATGATATAAAAATAAATCAGCTGTGTGTGTACCTTTTCCGTATAGAATCTGAGAAAGAAAATATACGAATCTGACCAATCACCATTAGACATCTTGTCTCTTTAGTGACAACGCGCAAATCACCGACACTCGGCTCGGCTCGGCTCGTTTTCAGTTTTCACTCCAATAAATTTCACCCACTCTCTCTTCCTAACTGCAATTCATTTTCTTCTCAACAGTCCCATGTTCCAAATGTGTTTGCTGTGGCTTTACCCAAAAAAGTAAAAAAAAAAAAAAACAGTGTTTTCATGATCCCTCTATAAAATTTAATGAGTCATTGATTTTTGTAATAAATTTG
>SKCR01044917.1:0-72548 GCA_019454045.1 Zanthoxylum bungeanum | reverse complement strand
CACGCAGGAAGGCTAAAAACTTAGAAAATACTCATCCTGAAAAATATGGTGGCGTTGTGACGCCACTTATGGCATCGCGACACCCCACCAGGATGTCAAAATAATAATTTCCCAAGAGTTTGGCGTCGCGACGCTACGGCAGAAGCCCATAATCTTTAGAAATCATTATTCTATAAGTACAAGGAGTCCAAGAATTCCCTATAAATATAGAAGGTCGTCCAAAACCCTAGAGAGGAGAAAAATACATAACGAAAGTGTTAAAAACACATATTTTAAAGAGATCCAAAGAGGAAAATTGAAGAGCGACAAGAGGAGACAAAAACGGTGACATATGAAGACGAAAGGATTCGATTCAGGTTTAATCTTCTAGTTTCTTTTTTTAAACTCTAATGATGTCCACTATGTTCATGACCCTATTTTCATTGTTATTATCTTTAGTCATGAACTAACTCTATTATTCTAGAGGATGATGTAGCCTATGCTTGAACCTATGTATTATTTGCCAATTTAATTGTTATAAAGTTTTGATTTAGTTTATTTATATTCTTTTGTGTTTAATGCTTCTAGTTTGTTGGCCACAAATTAAGATGATGAATGTTTAGAATCTATCACTCGGGAGAGGGGATTTTGAATAGGATCTAGAGAATATAACCTAGGAATTTTATAGAGTTCGGGAGAATCTATAATTCCTTTGAAGTCGTTAACATAAAATCACATAACATAATGAATTATTGATTACTAGATTTTTATAGGGATATCGAAGTCAGTAAATGATAATATTTTCACTCAGCACTCAGAAGATGGAGTTAGAATAACTTAGGATTCTTGACTTATAAACAATGAAACTGAATAAGAATTGAATGGTATGACAAATACATATGGGATAGCTAGGTGAAATCAGACTCTAGAATCTCTCTCATCTTGGTTTATCTTAATTTAAGATTTTGATATCTTGCTTATTAATTTTTAGTTTTAAATTTAGATTATTTTAAATTACTTCTAAATAAAGTTAGGTTTACTAATTATAGTAATTAGGGAGAGTTTGATTATAATTCCTTTGTGTTGACACTCTTTACTTATCTTTTACTAATACTTGACACCGTATAGTTACGGTATGATAATCTCGCAATAATTTTTTGACGCCGTTGCCGAGGATTGTTAATCTAATTCACATTAATACTATTACCAAGTAAAATTGACTTTAATTTAGATTTTTTTATTCTTATTCTTATTTTTATTTTTCTTTATTTTCTTTTGTGAAAGGAACATTGAAAATGAAGTGATGGCAGCTGAAAATATAGAGAATAACCCCTGCTAGGTAGCAATCCAAGATCAATTCAAGCCAGTTGTAGATGATAATTATTTTGGGATTGTGCACAAACCAATCAATGCCAATAATTTAAGCTGAAACTTGCATTGATCAACATAGTGCAAAAGAATCAGTTTGGGGGTTCAGTTGTAGAGAATCCCACTGTGCATTTAAGGATGTTCTTGGAGATGGCAGATACGATCAAGATGAATGGCGTGACCAAATAGACCATTAGGCTACGCTTGTTCCCATTCTCTTTAAGAGACAAGACTAGGGGTTGGCTACAATCTATACTAATGGGAAGCATCCTGACATGGGAGGACATGGCCACTAATTTTCTTGCAATGTTCTTTCCACCATCTAAATCAGCCCAACTGAGAACAGAAATTAGCATATTTAAGCAGTTGGAGACTGAGAACCTATATGAGGCATGTGAGTGCTTTAAAGATCTACTCAGGAGATGCCCACAACATCATTTCGAAGACAGGGTTCAGATTCAGTTATTCTACAATGGGTTGAATGGTCATAATAGAACCATGGTCGATGTAGCTGCTGGAGGAACCCTATTCAAGAAATCCGTTGAAGATGCTTATGCTATACTAGAAGAGATGGCCATTACAATTTCCAATGTCTAAGTGAAAGCTCTACTATGACTAAAGTGGCTGGTATATATGAGGTGGATCCTATTATCGTACTTACAACTCAAGTGTCATCCCTCACGACTCATTTAGCAGCATTGACCAATCAACATGGCCAACCATCTATTGAAGCTGCCGCTGCTAATAAAATGATCTTACTTGAATGAGAATATGAGCAAGTCCAATATGTTAACAATCAGAACTTCAATAATTATAGAGGCAATCGTATCCCCAACTACTTGTTAGGGTTGGTGCTCAGAGTGCCAATCCGGATCGTATTTATGTCCGATTCATAAATACGAGCAATTGTATTTTCCATAATATTACTTAATTATTGGTAGCACCCTTGTTTTTTATACGTTTATTTGATCTAATTGTGATTAGATATTTGATTACGATTAGATCGAAACTGAATCTGGTTCAGTGATACGTGTGTATTAGACAAAGACCCTAGGATTTACAGTATAATGCGCAGTTACAAAGTAGTTTGTAATTGACATTGGGAAACACACTATTAGTTTTATATCCTTAAATAAAGTTCCTGGTTAAGATTTGCTAACATGGGTCGGTTAGTAAAATCCGCTGAAATCAGTACATGTCGTATATCGTGACTTGGTCCGATGGTTTATCCCAGTGAACTATGAGTCTCGGGAGACTAGTATAGATATGTAGGTATTTATTTGATAAGACACTGAACGACTCACTGAAAGTTTCCTAATAGATGATACACCAACATCAATAGAAACCTTCTCGAGTTGAGCCAGCATAGTGGTCCTTCGACTTGAGATACCACTGTGGATATATGAGTTATCAACCATACTTTGATGGCAGTCACGTCAATTATCTATTCATGATCAGACCTTCGCCTGCTAGTTGGGTGTGGACTGATGCTCATGATATCCAGTGCGTATCAAGATAGGATCCGTCAGTCCTGTGTACAGGGCATAGGCATCATCATGTATTTACGATCTAGTAAATCCATGGCTGTGGTATAACTTTAGAAATTAGTTCAGAGTGTTATTTAGAGATCGTAAATTAAAAGTTGACATTATTATACCGAACGAATTTGACGTTGTTATCTATATCCCAGGTATAATACAGATAGCCTGTGACAGAGGGATTATACGTATGCAGTGACCTGACTTGCATAGTTTAGCGAGATTATCTATGGTCGTCATAATCCATGAGTGGGTGGATTATGGACATGAAATTGGATTTTATGACAGATAGACCTAAACTTAGAGAGTCCCACAATCTGAAGTATACTCGTTGAGCACTTAGGCAACGTGATATGAATAATATGGATTATTCATAATACTTCACAGGATTAAATGAGTTAATTCAGATCATTTAATCGGTTAAATGATAACCTATGCATTATGGGATTTTGTCCGATAATAATTATTGTGTATTTATATTTGATACATAATATAATTAGATACACATTAATTATTTTTCAAATGAGATTTTGACACATGTCATAATTATATGTATTTGTTTTTTAATGTAAATAAAAATACATATATGTTTGTTATTTAATTAATTAATTATTTAATTGTTAAATAATTAAATAAATGAAAATTAAAAAATCTTATCCATTTGTCATAATTAGTATGATAAATGGTGATTTATAATTGGAACACTTGGCATGTATTTATTAAGCCAAATGTGTGACAATTTGATTGGTCCACTTAAAACTTAATTGAATTTAATTTGATTAAATTTGAAAAGGAAAAAATTTCCCCTCATTATGCCAAAATTCGGTCAACATAAAAGGAAAGAGAAAAATTGTTTTTTCATCATCTTCATCTTTCTCTCCACTGCCAAAACATGAAAGAAAATAAGAGCTCTCAAATGGTGTTTAGAGATAAAAGAAGAAAAAGAAAGAAAATCAAGAAAAAGCTTTAAGGATTTTAGGAATTAAAAGCAATCCTCTATTCCTTTGAGCTTGAAAGCATGTTTCTAATTTTCTTAATAATCTAGTAAGATTCTAGAGTTTCTTTTTCTTGAAAACTTTAGGGCTTTTGGTTGTAGTGGATGGAATTGGAAGTGTTGGCATGTGTGAAATGTATTTTGGAAGTAATTAGTGTAATTATATTCCAATTTGTTCAAATTATTGTTGGACAACCTTGTTGCCATTCTAGAGTTTTTGAACCACTCTAAAACAACCTAGAATTGTTCTAGAGTTCTTCATGTGTGGTGGGACTTCTTTGGTGTAAGATTAATTTGATTAATCTTGTGATAAAATTGGATTTAAAGCATAAAAATGGACAATTTCGTTTTATGTGTTAGACCTGGAAATGATTCTTATTTTGTGATGAAATTTTTTTATTATGAATGTTTTTGATGCATTTTGGGTGTTGGAACAATTTTCGGAAAGTGTTTCCGAGTTAAAATAAGCGAAAACGGCCAAAAACAGCGTTACCGGGTGGATTTTGAGCCAACCGGGTGACGGCTGCCCAAATAATGAATCTGTCATTGTTTAGGCAGTCCATGAACTGCCCTGACACTATTGGGGCTGACCTGGGCAGTCCCCATAAGTGTCGGGTGGTCGGTTTGGTCAAAAATATGTTTTGCATCATTTTGCGGAAAAACGGTTTTCGTAAATGTTTCGCGAGGTTTCAACCTTATTTATGTTAATATTTGATATTGAATAAATATTTTTAGGTGAAATATGGATAAATTATTCATATTAGATATTGAATAATTTATTTGGTATTTTGAAAAAAGTTTTAAGATACGATTTCGCCCGAATCGCGCTTCCGCTGTGCCCATCGCCAAAAACCCTAACAAAAATGATGTTTCATCCTTTACATTACTCATGCTTGATATTTGATATATAATCCAATTTTAATGTTCGCATATGCTTGGAATCTATATATATTTCTTTAATTTTCGGTTCTTCGCTAACGAAAATGTAACAGAAATTTAATTGTTAAATTAAATTATATTTTCTAAAGGTAAAATTGAATTGTTTAGAAAATGATTTAGATTAAAAATTCTGCATTTGATATAGAGTAAAGCTTCCTGAGGAAAATCTCCGCTTAGAAATATGGCTGTAAAGTAACGTGTATTGGATACATGTTTCTTGGTCCGTCTTGTCAGTACGGTTTGTGGGTATTTTTCTATAACTGCATCCGAGATCGTGCCAAAGCTGTGAGGGTGTAGGTTATAGAATTATTATTCATATCGGTTGTATATAGATACTAGACAAATTCAAGTGAAAGTGGAAATCCTGAACGTGCCAAATCTGTCAGGACTACATCGGTAGCTTGAATTTGTTATTGACAAGTGTAGCCTTGATATGCCTCCCTATGAACGTGCCAAAGGTGTCACAGCGAGAAACAGTCAAGACCAAAACTAGAAGTCACTGGTGAGCGATTGACAAAGAGTTGTCTACCTAATGAATATATGTAGGCGAGATTGTGCCAAAGTTGTGAGTCGAAATATATTCATGGGATCCTACTCTCACTATGGAATTCGATTTGATTATTGAATTCCCGTTGTCCGTTGGGGATTACTGTATTACGTAAAGTATTGGGAGACACTGCTGAGTTTAAAATCCATAACTTAAGCAGTGTGTAATATTTTGGAATTTACTGTTATCGTTTTCCTATATTCTATATTGTTTATAGAATTATGCTTCTAATCCACTGCATGCTTATTACTTGAATAAGTTTTCTTACTTTACTTATGGTTGCGTAGTTCTAAAATAGGTTTTAGAAAGACAGTAGACTTAGATATTGTTAGATTAATTGAAACCATCGGGAACTGTTGTTCCGATTTTCTTGAAAATCAAGATGGTTCATGACATAGTTTCTAAGTCGTGATTATGTAATCTAAATAGATATATGCTTTAAGGATATAATAGTCTTGAAAGAATTGTTTCTCATGTAGTAAGAATTGACTTGAATAGTTCATGTCTCGAGATTCTTAACTGGCATTAAGAAAACCCCTTTAGTATTTGTTTATCTTTTAATGATGTTTCTTTGCTTTTAATGACTTTTAGAAGTCACGTGTCTGACACAGTTTGCTAATCAATTATTTGCAATTATTGTGAATAATTTAACGCAAATTATAAGGCTTAATAAATGAGATGCGTATAATTGTATATATTGAATTTTGATTCTCACAATACGACAACTGTAGGTATTGGATACTAGATCTCCCGTCTAGTTATTTAAAATAATGTTTAATAACTATTTTGATATTTGATATCAGAACTTGTGACTATTGGATAGTTAATTGTTCTGTATAAACAGCTGTTACATATTTTAAAATGACTAGTAGTGTCATTAATGTAAAGATAAACATTAAGAAAAATATTCAGTAAAATAAATAACTTAGAACTGTGCTTTATGAGTTTTTATCACATAAGCATTAGATGCTTGTTCCTTATGGTAAAGGATGATCTAATACGAGATCACGCCGCATATCCTTATCCATTTAATGAATATTGTATTCAGGTTGTGATTAAATCTCATTTAACCAATGATTGTCATTGGACCACAAATTTATTAAACTGATACATTGGATGTATGTATTTTAATGAATTGGAAATTGCCTAAGATAGTTTTCTTTACTCTGTAACTTAGTTAATGAATTGTCATGACTTAGTTACGTGTTTCTAATAGAGAACATGTTGAACGTCTTGAATGGTTCGAGAACTTTCAATACGTTTTCTGATGAAACGCAAATATGATTTTTGAATGGTTCAAAGATATTTTATCTGTAGTGTTGAAAACTGTATCTTTAAAATTCATTGTGAGTCTTTAAATTGTTCAAAGATGTTTGATATGATTAAACACACGAATTTAAGGCAATTTAGTTCTAAAGTTATTTAATGAATTTGATTCTTACTCAGTATTAAACTTCCACGATTTCATAATGATGGAATTGGTCAGTGGGAGTTATCGAATCTGTTAGGTTTCTAAGGTCAAACCAATATCATATGAAGCATGAAATCATGTGAATACGTAAAGAAATAGCGGAAATACTTACAATGATCGGAATGGATGTAGGTGTAGAGTTCAAAACTTTTCCTTTGAGAAGTTGCTCGAAGCTCATCTCTTTGATGTGTGTTGAGTTTCCAAGCTTGTTGAATGAATTCCAAACTCATGGGAGTAGTTTCCCTATCACATTTGAATGATTCTTTGTGTGCTAGCACCTTAGATTTTTGAATCAAAAATCAAAGAAAATGAACCCTAGGTTCACGCCCAAAGAGAGAAAATTGGCTAATGTTCACGCCAAAATGAGAGAGGAGAGGAAGAATGAATGTGTAACTTGTATTTGATTTTCCAAAAATCAAATGATATTCCAAAATCAAATATTTGGTAAAAGTCCATCAAACTTGACACTTGTGTAAGAAACAAGTTATCATCACATCACACTAACTTCCATCACAAAAACTGATGAGAAAGACAAGTGATGTGACTTGTGATGTGACATGTGGGCCCCACTTGAATTCAAAATTTGAGTTGGCCCGGAAACACATTCCGGGCTCGGGTTCGTTAATTCTGAATTAACGAATTTTCTGTTGCGACGTAATTAAATCAAATTTAATTAAATAATTATGCCTAGCAAAATTACTATTAAAGTCGCTCGCGAATTAATTCTAAATTAATTTGTTCGCCGGAATTGAAATCCAATTTTGATTCTGTTATGAAATCTAATTTCATTTAATATATCGAATATATTATTTTAATCGATTAATTCCGAATTAATCGTTCTCTCTATTCTAATTGAATTTTATCCCAGATAAAATTCCCGTTGTAATTAATCCTAGATTAATTTTCTCTCTCTTCTAATTAATCCCAGATTAATTATGTTCGAGTCATACGTCATCGGTGAATCTTTGGGAAGCGACCCATGAGATCCCTGGATATTTTGGTAGTAAATCCGGTTATCGGACTATCCGAATACGTGCGTACCCCGTACCACATTTTTTTCCGATTTACAAGACATAGTTGTCTTTTAGCAAAGCACCGTGCCTACCCAATTCTCCAGAAATATTCTTTAAGGAATATATAATCTATGTCAGGCGTAGTATACGTAGTATTGCGTATTATGATCCTGTATCGACATCACATGTTAGGCCTAGGGCTGGAATTGTGTCTGCCCCGTACGAAGCATATATCAGATATCTGGTAACTAGCCTCTATAATCGGATAATCATGACCTAGTCATATTATCCCGATGACTGCAGTACTAAAGAGTACTAGTTCCGTATCCTACGTGATCATCATCTCCATATGACTTGAGTGATACTTCCATCTTGACATCACACCCAATACACTACGATTCTCAGTATACCTAGAAGAGGCGTACACAGAACCTGTTAAAGCCCCGGATGACCAAAACCAAAGTATATTGATTGTCACAAGTATTAGCGATGCAAGTCTCAGGTTAAGACCAAATACACCTACCCTGATTCGGATTCCCATAGACACATAGTCATACTACCGATGGGATTCCGAGGGGTCTATCCAGAGCGAAGCTGTTTCCATACCATCGATAAATACAACTTTCTATCACACTTGCATAAGTATCTAATACTTAAATATATGAGAACTATGCTGTTACGTTTCCATAACACGCACAAGTGTAGTACTAGTCTATTCTGCATTATCGATGTCCAGCCTCGATAATACTACGACTAAGGATATTTAATGATTAAACCTTAGTGGATTAATATTGTCTCATATCTTATTAATCCGGAACTAATCATATGGACTTTTATCATTTATATATCCCGGTAATCCAATTACAAATGATAAAAGAGCAATTTCCTTTGTCACATAGTTAATTTGTACAACAACACCATGTTCTGTACAAATAGTGATGCTATGGGTCATAATTGTCCAACAATCTCCCACTTGGCCTATAGCCAATCACTCAAGTGTTCTACACCTTAACTGTGTACGGGTCGCTCAAACTTCTCATGAGAAACTGCTTTTGTCTACGGATTTGCAAGGTTATCATCTGATGCGATTTATTCGATCATCACATCGCCACGATGTATGATCCGAACGAATCAGATGAATTAGTCGAAGTACATACTTGGATCATTGATGAGACCGCGGTTCCTTAGCCTGTGTTGTAGCCCAGCTCAGCTGCTAACAGAACTATACCTAATCCAATTAGGATTATATAGATCCAAAATGCTTATTTTGCTGCCTCAACTGCAACAATATTCCGCTTTTGTTGTTTATTCGGCAACAGTATCTTGCTCGGAATATTTCCAGGTCACTGTTCTGTTATTCAAACTATATAATACCCTTATTGCGACTTAAAGTCGTCATTGTCGGTTTGGAAACTTGCATCGGTGAACCTAGTCACCTCAAGTTCTCATTCTCCAAAGCTTAAGAAAGCATCCTTAGTTCCTCTAAGATACTTAAGGATGTTATTAACATCAATCCAGTGACCATCATCTTCATCTTCATCTTTCTCTCCACTGCCGAAACATGAAAGAAAATAAGAGCTCTCAAATGGTGTTTAGAGAAACAAGAAGAAAAAGAAAGAAAATCTAGAAAAAGCTTTAAGGATTTTCGGAATTAAAGGTAATCCTCTATTCTTTTGAGCTTGAAAGCATGTTTCTAGTTTTCTTGATAATCTAGTAAGTTTCTAGGGTTTCTTTTTCTTGAAAATTTTGGGGCTTTTGGTTGTAGTGGATGGAATTGGAAGTGTTTGCATGTGTGAAATGTATTTTCGAAGTAATTAGTGTAATTATATTCCAATTTGTTCAAATTGTTGTTGGAAAACCTTGTTGCCATTCTAGAGTTGTTGAACCACTCTAAAAAAACCTAGAATTGTTCTAGAGTTCTTCATGTGTTGTGGGACTTCTTTGGTGTAAGATTAATTTGATTAATCTTGTGATAAAGTTGGATTTAAAGGATAAAAATGGACAATTTAGTTTTCTGTGTTAGACTTGGAAATGATTCTGATTTTGTGATGAAATTATTGTCTTATGAATGTTTTGGATGCATTTTGGGTGTTGGAACAATTGCCGGAAAATATTTCCGAGTTGAAATAAGCAAAAACGGCCAAAAACGGCGTTACCGGGTGGATTTTGAGCCAACCGGGTGACGGCTGCCGAAACAGTGAATCTGTCACTATTCGAGCAGCCCATGAACTGCCCTGACACTATTGGAGGTGACCTGGGAAGTCCCATAAGTTTCGGGTGGTCGGTTTGGTCAAAAATGCATTTTACGTCATTTTGCGGGAAAACGGTTTTCGTAAAAGTTTCGCGAGATTTCAACCTTATTTATGTTAATATTTGATATTGAATAAATAGGTTTATGTGAAATATGAATAAATTATTCATATTAGATATTGAATAATTTATTTGGTATTTTGAAAAAGTTTTAAAATACGATTCGCCAGAATCCCGCTTCCCCTGCCCCCATCGCCCAAAACCCCAACACTACTATCATCCAAACTTGTCATATGCAAACACATAGAATATCTTGCAACCTCCATTTGGCTTCAACAATCAAAGATCAAAGCAGAAACCTTCCTTAGAATACCTTATGAGCACGTTTAATGCTAAAACTTCAGAGAGGGTTGAGAAGAATAAGTCGAGGCTGAATAATATTGAAAGACATATGGGAAATATAGAGGCAACAATGAAATCTTTAGAAGTGCAGATTGGGAAAATTGCTTCTTCCATGACTAATCAATAGAAATGGGCATTTCCTACTAATACTGAGGTCAACCCTAAAGAGCAGTGTCAAACCATTACCCTTAGGAAGGAGAAAGAGATTAGAGATACTCATAAGGACCAAGGCAATAAGGACAAAAAAAGATACTTCAAGAAGAATAAGTGATAAAAAAAGACAACTGATAAGCGAAAAATATATCAATATTTACCACCCATTTTACTTAATATTTTATATAGTTTCTTGAGTTTTGTGAATATTATGATATGTTTTGTATATTTTGTAGATAAATAAGATTTCAGGACTCATTGGAATCAAATCGGGGCTAAAACAGCGAAAAACTGAACAAAAGGGCAAAATTAGAATTTCGTGTCGCGACACACACACTCTCTGTGTTGCGACGCGCTGAAATTATTGAGGTGCCAACACTTGTCATCGCCACGTCAGCACATGCGTCATCATCACGTCAGCCAATAATTTACTATGCTGACACGCGTCATTGCTTACGTCAACATGACGTCAGCGTCGTGACGTGCAAGCCTTCACGCATCGCGATGCCGACCCAATAATTCTGCCGACAGCCACGTGTCTTCATCTCGTCAAAGTCGAATACACGTGTCATGAATCAACAACGCATCGCGTCGAGTAAAGCTTCACGCATCGCGACGCGTAGACCAAATTTTGCCTATAAATTTTTTGCCGAATTAATTTGAAATTTTCATAGTTTCTTATAGGGATTTCCTTAAGAATACTAAGAAGATTGTATCTTGTTTGTTTATTTACAGCTTTCTTGTATTTAATTTTTATTTTAAGCAATAGATCTTTCTTTATTTTACTTTTAAGTATGAGTAGGTAACTTCCCTCTGCTGGGGTGAAAGGTAAGACTTTTATTATTATAATTTAGATTAATCTCTCTTAGTTATAATACATAAGCTATCTTAAACTTGACTTAATAGGATACCGCCTTTATGATCGGTTGGACTTAATTAAATTGATTTTAACCTGACTTAATTGGATACCGCCTTTATGGTCGGTTGGAATTAATCAAAAATATGGCTTAATCAGGTTACCGTTTATGTGGTCAGTTGGTAATCTCACGCAATTTATTTATTAAAATAAGAGAGATTTCTAAATTAGAAGTAATAAAGTGGATCTCTAACCCATCATTTTTTTTATTGTTAATTTTATCTTTTAATTTCCAAGTTTACTTTATGTTATTTTCTTTATTTAAGTCTTTAATAATCCTAGAAATGTATTGTAACTAAATACCGTATCTAGGGTTGTGTTGAATTATAATATCACCTTTTATAAGTGTTTATTTTGTGTCTTGGGTAATATAAAGGTTTATTTATTGAGTCTTAATCTTAATGCTTCTTATTAACTGGCCACTAATAAGATTGATTTGGTAAACTTAAAATTAACTTGGAAAATGGACTTTAGGTTTAGCCTTAGACTCAATAGCTAATGATCTCACCTTGGGGTAAATGTCTCTTAGGTATATTTCCTTACATGATAGGAATATACCTGTCGAGAGGGGTATCCATAATTGGAACTTAATCTTAATGAATTCAGGTAACTTGGTTAACATAGGAATATAGTTAATTGAGTTACTTTGGGTGTTTGCATCTGACCATTAGAAGAGGCTTTTGCATAATTTCGTGTTCCAGGTTAATAAACCGATATATTACACAAATATGAGATAATCACTTCATCTTTAAAAGATATTGGAAGGATTCACAACCCTAGATAGTTTTATAATATTGATTTTTCCATTAATTTACATTCACACTATTTTAATTACTTGTTTTCAGATAAAAATCACTATCCAACCAACAATCAATTAACTAGATACTTGTAGATATTTAGCTTCATAAATTGATAGCTTAGGTATTAAGTCCTCGTGGGATCGATATATTTTATACAACTTGAGCGATACGTGGACTTGCGTAACTTGTGTGTTTACCACCGGTCATGTTTTTGGCGCCGTTGCCGGGGATTTATTTATCTTTCACTATTAATTTTGGGGGTTAGATACCTTTATTTGTGTCTAATTTATTTTACTTATTATTTTTGTTTTCTTGTGTTTCAGTTTCTCAGTCACTACATGAGAAGAACTAAAAGCTTTGAAATCCATTCGCTTGACCTAGAGATTGAAAGAACTATCAGAGAATTGAGAAGGGAAAAGCGAGAAGGCCAAGAAGCACTGATCAACATGAACAATCAAGAACCTGAACCTTTGGAGGTTCCACCACCAATTCTCATTCGAGACAAAACTATTCCGGTGGTTGATGGCTTCATATCATGCATTGTACTTCCTCCCTTACCAACAAATGGATGTGACATCAAAACATGCATTCAGATGATACAACAATCAGTTCAGTTTGGGGGGTATGCAACTGAAGATCCTAATGCCAACATCAGCAACTTCCTGGAATTTTGCGGCACATTCAATTACAACCGAGCGGCAAAAGAAGCAATGAGACTGTGTGTGTTTCCATATTCTTTGAAAGACAGAGCTAAGGCTTGGCTACATTCATTACCAACAGGTTCCATCACAACTTGGAACACTCTAGCCACCAAATTCCTTGCAAAATATTTTCCCCCAGCCAGAACAGCAAAGCTGAGAAATGACATTACATCATTTGTGCAACATGACTTAGAATCCCTCTGCAAAGCTTGGGATAGATACAAGGAGTTGCTCAGAAAATGTCAAAACCATGAAATTGCAAAGTGGCTACAAGTCCAAACCTTTTATAATGGACGTTCCAGATTAATGAGAACCACAATAGATGCTGCTGCTGGAGGATCTTTAATAGGAAAATGAGAAGATCAGGCCTGGTACTTAATTGAAGAAATGGCCAACAACAATTCTTTGTGGCCAACAGAAAGGAACATGATCTAATGTATAGCAGGAATTTATGAAGTTGGAGCCAACACAACATTGAATGCCAAGCTTAATATATCAATTCGTTCATCAGATATGCAATGATGAACGGAAATATATCAATATTTACCGTCCATTTTACTTAATATTTTGTATAGTTTCTCCAATTTTATGAACGTTTTGATGTGTTTTAGTTTATTTTGCAGATAAAATAAAATCGGGACTTAATGGAATCAATCAGGAAAAAATGTGGAACAAATAAGGGCAAAAACTGGACTTGACATTTTGATTTTGGAGATTGGAAACTTGAAATGGCGTTCTAACGAAGTACAATTTCAGAAATTCCAACTTTACTCAATTATCATATTTTGGCCATAACCTTTTACTCCGATATCGGATTGAGGTGATTCAAGTTCCAGATTAAAGAAAACCTAAAGATCTATAACTCTGAAGTTCATAATAATTCAAATTCTGAAGTTTCCATGATCGAAATTGATAAAATATTCGGAAGTGTGTTATGTGTAATTATTAAAGTCATTTTCATAACAAAAAGAAATTAATAAAAAAAAATGAAAATTGTCAAATTTCCACCAAACATGCAAGCATGTTTGGTGGAGGATTTGGTGCCATGTTTTGTGGAGAAATTGGTGGAAGCCTTTAGATTTTCCTATAAATACCAAGTTAAACTTTGTAATTTTGTCATGCTTTCTTTGGAGGAATTTCTCCATGAAAACCTAAAGGAAAGTGTCTTGTATATTTATTTAAGTTTTCTTGTATTTTCTTTTTATTTAATTAATAAAATTTTGTGTGTTTTCATTTACAGCATGTGCAGATAATCTCATTCTGCTAGGGTGAAAAGTTGAGACTTTTAATATAATAAATTAGATTAATCTCCCTTATTTTAATTAAAATTTGGATTAATTAATTACCGCCTATATGGCCGGTTTATGTGACAACCTTATTTACCGCATATATGGTCGATTTTACATTCCAGACGTAGCTTCCGCCTATATGGTCGGTTTAAGTAATAACCTTATTACCGCCTATATGGTTGGTTGGACTTAATTGAGACAAATGGAATTTCCGCCTTTATGGTCTGGTTAAATATAATTAATTAATCGGTAAACATTGACAATAAGGGAGATTTCTAATTTTGAAATATTAAAAGTGGATCCTCTAACCTCCGCATTTTCTTTTATTATTGTAATTTTATTTTTAATTATCTTCAAGTTATTTTTTATGATGTTTTGTTTATTTAAGTGTTAAGTAATCCTAGGTATTGTTGTAACTAAATACATAATCTAGGGTTGTGATGAATTCCAATATCACCGGTTTTTAAGTTGATTATTTTATGCCTAGGGTAATATATTTGTTTATTTATTGAGTCTTAGTCTTAATACTTCTTGTTAACTGGCCATTAATAAGATTGATTTGGTAAACTTAAAATGAACTTGGAAAAGGGATTTTAGGTTTAGCCTTAGACTCAATAGCTCACGATCTCACCTTGGGGTAAATGTCTATTAGGTAGATTTCCTTACATGATAGGAATATACCTGTTGGGTGGGGGTAGCCATAATTGGAACTTAAACTTAATGAATTCAGAGTTTCTTAATTAACACATGAATATAGTTAATTGGGTTACTTTGGGTGTTTGCATTTGACCATCGGAAGAGGCTTTTTCATAACTTTGTGTTCCAGGTTAATAAACCGATTTATTGCATAAACATTAGATAATCACTTCATCTTTAAAAGATATTGGAAGGATTCACAACCCTAGATAGTTTTATAATATTGATTTTTCCTTAAGTTTACTTTCACATTATTTTATTTACTTGTTTTAGATAAAAATTATCATCCAACCAACAATCAATCAATTAGATACTCGTAGATATTTAGCTTTAATAAATTAATAGCATAAATATTAAGTCCTCGTGGGATCGATACATTTTATACTATTTAAGCGATATGTGTGCTTGCGTTACGTGTGTGATTTCACCGATCATTCAAATTCATGGAAACTCTTAGCATGCATGGTAATGCTCGATCCCCAAGTTCACCATATGGAGGAGCACCAGAGTCAGAATCTTACAACCAACATGATGAGACGGTGAATTATGTCAGTAATTTCAACAAACATGGAAACAATCCATATTCCAATACCTACAACCCAGGTTGGAGGAATCATCCCAATTTCGCATGGAGCAACAATTCAGGGAAAATGAACAATCCGCCACCAGGATTCCAACAGCAAAACAAAGGCCGGGAGTATGAAAAAGAACCAGGAATAACAAAAGTGCTGGCCCAGTTGAAAAATCAAGAAGCAAAATACGATGCTTTAGCAGCTATGGTTCAAAATCAAGTAGCATTGAATCAAAGCCATTCAGCTTCTTTTAAAGCACTGGAGAATCAAATGGGACAACTGGCCAATGCTCAGAGTTACAGATCGCAAGGTAACCTTCCTAGCAACACATCAGAGTTACAGACCGCAAGGTAACCTTCCTAGCAACACAGAACCAAATCCAAGGAATAGAGGGAAGGAGCAATGTCAAGCCATCACTTTGAAAAGCGGTACTGAAATAAAAAAATGTTGGAATCAAGGCATCCACTGAGGAAGTTCCAAAAGAAAGCAGCGAAGCAGATCCATAGATGGAGGAAAAATAGGCAAAAGAAAATGATTGAGAAAGATTCACTCCACCTCCACCTTTTCCACAACGACTCCAGAAACACAAACTGGATCCTAGAAATCTTCAAAAAGCTGTATATCAATATTCTATTTGCAGAAGTGTCAGAACAAATGCCCAAATATGTCAAATTCATGAAAGATACTCTGTCACGAAAGCGAAGATTGGGAGATTACGAGACAGTAGCATTGATAGAAGAATGCAGCGCCATCATTCAGAGGAAGCTTCCCCCAAAGTTGAAAGATCCTGACAGTTTCACCATCCCTTGCACCATAGGGGAATATAACTTCGGTAAGGCTTTGTGTGATTTAGGTGCTAGTATTAACTTGATGCCTTTATCCATTTACATGAAAATACAAATTGGAGAAGCAAAGCCCACCTAATCTCTTTGCAACATGCTGATAGAACGCCCATATTTCTGAGAGGTATAGTTGAAGATGTGCTTGTCAAAGTCGACAAATTCATTTTCCCAGCAGATTTTATTGACCTTGACATGGAGGAAGATGAAGACGTGTCTATCATCCTCGAGAGACCATTCTTGGCTACATGTCGAACCATTATTGATGTACAAAAAGGTCAACTAACCATGAGGGTACATGACCAAGAAGTAAATTTCAATGTTTGCAAAGCCATGAATTTCTCGGATGACGAAAAGAAGAAGGAATGTTTCAGACTTGATGTGATAGATGGTATCATCCTGAACTCAGATGAAATGCAAAGTTCCACTGACAAACTTAAAGCATGTCATCTGTCTGTGAAGCTTGAACATAAAGCGTATTGTGCACTGAAGTAGTTAAATCTTGAAATACAAGCAACATGAGAGAAACGGCTCCACCAACTCAATGAATTGGAGGAATTTCACATACATCCTTTTGAAAATGCCAAACTGTATAAGGAAAAGGCCAAGAAGAGACATGACAGAAGATAGTGCACATATAACTGGAACCGGGGCAGCGGTTATTGTTAAACAAATCAAGGTTGAAACTTTTCCCTGGGAAGTTAAAATCACGGTGGTCAGGTCCATTCTTAATCACCTAAGTTTTACCATATGGAGCCGTTGAGTTACATGATCCCAACTCCAATGAAACATTCAAAGTTAACAGCAAGCATGCCACGCATTACTGGGGAGAATCATTTGAGCGACAAAAACAAAGTATCACACTTGCAGATCCAACCTAACGTTCGGGCAGTCATGTCTAGCTGACAACGTTAAACTTAGCGCTAGCAGGGAGGCAACCCATGCAATTTGTGTATATATTGAGATTTGGTGTGTTTTTTTTATGTTTTATTTTTGTAGGTAAAGTCACAGACAGGATGGAAGACATTCTCGTAAATCTTCACAAGCATTTTCCTTCTCTCCCTCAAAACTCTCTAATGAAAGTCTACAAGGCATGCATTGAACGAATGAGAGTTCTGATGAACAAATGTATTCCTAGTGACATTCGTTGGATTATTGAAGCACGAGTCTCATTGGTAGGTTAGTCCTCTGACTCTTTTGTTTCATTTATGCCTGGTTTAGGAAAAAACACATATGCTAAGAAAAGAAGAGCTAAAAGATTAGGTGTTTATTATAAATGTACACACATGACATGTAACACTCGTTGTCGTTCTTTAGGAATGATGTCTGATAACCGCGAAAATAAAATTAAATTCATTAAGGATAGCACGAGTAAGGAGTCTTTAGATGACATATTATTGACTCTTGAGACGCATCCCAGTGGATATGTGTATCACGCAATTTGCATTTTACATGCACATTTTTGAAAAGAAAGACAACAATTAAGTCTCGGGAATCTGACTTTAAATGACTTTGTTTGCCAATTTATAAGAAAAGTGGATGGGAAGCTTGTCCCTGACGCATAGATGTCATTCAAACTGTTACTTCTTGTACATATTATTATCTCTTTGTCTTTAACTAATAATTGTGATTTGTTTTGTTATTTTCTTTTATTTTCGCCGACATGATCCAGACTTTTTGACTTTCACGATTTATTTAAAAATTTAGCTAATAATTATCATTTGGCAGGTACTAGTGCTATTATTACTCACCCATTTTCAGGTTCTTCAAATTTAGCTCGTCATTGCACTCTTGTAGACATCCAAATTTGAGAAAAAATAAAAATATAAAAAATATAAAAAATGGAAGCAACTTCAAGAGACGAGTTGTAAACATCTGTGTATTTTACGGTACTAGTACTTGTTCTAAACCAGAATTCACTGAGGCAGCACATGAATTGGGTAGAGTCATAGCTAAAAGGAATATGCATTTAGTATATGGCGGTGGCAATCTTGGACTAATGGGGTATGTTTCAAGGGCCTTATAGGAAGGAGGAAGTCAAGTTTTGGGAATCATCCCAAAATCTTTGGCAAATGCGAATCTTATAGGATCATCAAATGGAGATGAATGCATTGTGTCAGGTATGTATGAATGACTTGTTGAAATGATTAACTGTGCTGATGCTTTTTTTGCTTTGTCAGGTGGCTTGGGTACGATGGAGGAAATTTTTACAGTGCTATTTTGGGCAAACTTGAATATACACCAAAAACCAATTGGACTGTTTAACATTGATGGATTTTATGACTTTCTTTGTGTGTTTCTTGATGATGCCCAGAGAAATGGGTTCCTTTCAAAACCTGTAAAAGATATCATCTTCACTGCCAGAACAACCCATGATTTAATTAACCAACTTTTAGCCTTTGAACTACAAATTGACCCTATCCTTTCCAAGATAAACTGGTCTGATAATCATCGTGGTAAGAAACGTCAGATAAATTTGGATCTTAACCTTTAATTTTCTTTTTAGATGTAGAATTCCAGCTAACCAGGTACTGTCTTCTAAACCCTTATTCTACTTTTTAATCAATGGGGACAATGTCTCAATTAGGTTTGGGGGAGGGGAATAGTTGATTCCTATCTTATTTTTATATTTTCGTTGTGTTGTTTTTGCTTGGTTTTTAGTAAAAAATTTCAAATTTTTTTAAAAAATTAATAAAATTAAAAAAATATTTTGTTTTTGTGTTTTTAACTTGATTAATCAGGTGGAATGGTGTTGATATAGCTGTGTAAGGAATTTCCACTCCTGAGGCGTATTTCAATATATTTCGTAACAAGTTAATTTTTGTTTATTTCCTTTTGAATTATTTAAATTTTTGAATTCTCCATAATACTGACTAAATTGGATCTTAGTATGTTCAGTTGACAGATATTATCAAGATGCATGGTAACATACGGACATGAGTCGAAAGTGACAAGTTTGTAATATTCAGTGCTCTAGTTTATTGGAGGAAGCATCTGAAAGCGATGGAATAAAAAAAAAGAAAAAAAAAAAGAAAAAAAAAAAAAAAAAAAAAGAAAAAATTGTGTATATAGATAATTAACCATGCTTTTAATTAGTAAACAGACGTCTTGCCTCAGTAAGCAGCGATTGTTCGCGTCAAATGGAAAAGCTTGAGTTAATTATAATAAAGTTTCTACTTAGTAACCGGGCGTCTTGCCTCAGTAAGCAGAGATTGTTCGCGTCAAACGGTAGAACCTTTAAACATCCGAGATCCGAGTAATTAAGTCTGTAGGGGTGTTTTAACACCTAGTGCCCTAAAGCCAACTGGCTTGGGAGTCACTGGCCCAAAGCTCGCTACATGGATTGAAGATGTTATAAAAAAAATGTTCCATTGCCAAAAAAGGTGTGAATTATGATATAACTTTAGGACAAAAATATTATTCTCTTTTCAACTACATTTATGAATATTGTGGCCACAATGGTTTTATTAGTACCTTATTGATTGTATATATGGAGAATAGTAAAAATAATAGGAGAATTTAATTATTTGGTAATTTAGAAAGAAAGAAAAAAAATATTAACTTGGATAAGAGTTTCACTTGTTTAGTCACTAACTTGTTTTGTGTTTTTCATTTTATATTTGATTGACGTTTATGGGTATCGTCACTGTAAGCCCTCACGAGACTACAACTCGTCCACTAAGGACACCTAGGGGTTAAAGGCTTTTTGCATACGCTAAATGCAACCGTGATCCCTACGAAAGTGGCTTAGTTTAATTTTATTTTAATGTTTTTTATTGTATTTTATTTTATTGTTTTGCTCGAGGACTAGCAAAATGTTAGGTTTGAGGGTGTGATAAGCGGAAAATATATTAATATTTACCGCCCCGTTTACTTAATATTTTTATATTTTCTTGAATTTTGTGAATATTTTGATGTTTTTTGTGTATTTTGTAGATAAATAAGATTTCAGGACTCACTGGAATCAAATCACGGCTAAAATAGCGAAAAATGGAAAAAAATGGCAAAATTGGAATTTCATGTCGTGACATGCTACAATTATTGAGCTGCCGACACTTTTCATTGCCACATCATCGCCACGCCAGCACCTGCATCATCATCACGTCAACATGACGTCATCCAATAATTCACTTTACCGACACGCGTCATTGCTTACATCAGTATGACGTCAGCGTCGCGACGCACAGGCCTTAATGCGTCGTGACATCGAGCCAATAATTCTGCCGATAGCCACGTGTCATCATCTCATCAAAGCCGCATACACGTGTCATAAATCAACGGTACGTCGCGACGCGCAAAGCTCCACGTGTCACGACGCTCATACCAAATTTTGCCTATAAATTGAGGACGAATTCATTTGAAATTTTCATATTTTCTTCTGGGGATTTCCTTAAGCATACTAAGAAGATTGAATCTTGTTTGTTTATTTATAGCTTTCTTGTATTTAATTTTTATTTTAAGCAATAAATTTTTCTTTATTTCACTTTTCAGTATGAGTAGGTTACTTCCTTCTGCTGGGGTGAAAGGTAAAGCTTTTATTATTATAATTTAGATTAATCTCCCTTAGTTATAATATATAAAGCATCTTAAAACCTGACTTAATGAGATACCGCCTTTATGTTCTGCGATATAACCTATGTCCACGGGCACAAAGTGGGGTATTGTTTTTTATTATCAAACGGAGCTCGGCTGACCTGTTTTTTAGGAGGGTCTAAAGAAAATCGAGCTGTTTGTTTTTCATGCTCTCACAAGTAATTTTTCCTTTTTTTTTCAAATTCTTGCTATCCCTTTATCAATAAGACTAACTTCCCTTTATATACTAAGAGAAATACAACATTATTCCCATATCCCCATGACGTCATCCACGTGAATCTCCGGCTGATTGACGGACTCTCTACCCCAAAACTGCCTCGCCGATAGCAAACTTGCCCTCTATCTGCCTGTCATATCACTCTGTTTTATACACTGCCACACTCTATAATAATGATGCCAGCCTGTAAAGATCTCAAGCGGTGATACATATGGGTGGGCATCAGATCAGATCGAATCATATCTGATCAAATCAGATCGGATCTGATTCTTTAATCCGATCGAATAAAGACAACTGGGTTTGACGGATTTTAGATCGGATCGGATCAAAACCGATCCAATCGGTTTTCAAAGAGAGAGAGCAAAACATATCATGAAATTAAAGCCCTTGAACACTTACACAATCACAATCATGATGTTCGTCACATTCACAATCCTCTTCTTCACGGCTTCCTTGAATTCCCCTCAATTTCCCCCTCAATTATCCCCCAACAACAAAAACAACATCCGTTAAACCCTTAATTCAAAATTACCCATTACCGAATCCAAGCCAGAACCCTTCACAAATCTCTTAGCTGCGTTCAAGAGGTGGGATTCTGAAGTGGGTTGTGCTTATTTCATAGAGAAGCACAAGGGTTTGATCAATAATGGGTCTGGTTCATTACAAGAAGTTAGTGGGGATTGTGGGGAGTTGAAAATGGAGCACATGAGTGTTTTGGTAAAAGGGTGGACTTGGATTCCTGATAATTTGGATAATTTGTATTCTTGTCGATGTGGGATCAGTTGTTTTGTGGACTAAATCTTCTGTTCTTGCTGATCATCATGATGCCTTGTTGTTTGAAACCACACCTGCCGCTTCAGGCATTGAAAATATAATGATTCTTTTAGCTAATTGCCAAGTTTTAGTTCATTAGAATTTTCAACTGAGACTTAAATTTTGTTCGATTTGATCTGATCGATTAGTTTGATCCTATTCGATCTGATTTTTTCCGGATTAGATCAAATCGAGTTCGATAAGGCAATCGGGTCCAATCGAATCAAATATCTCAATGCTTATCAGATCGGATCAGATTCATATTCGGTCCGATCCGATCCAGATCCGATAATGCCCAGGGCTAGTGATACATGTCAAAGGGAAATGTCCAAACTATCCAGATCTAACGTCAGGCCTCGTTGTAGGACACAGAAACTGACGACGCTGTTCTAGGCTCGCGGCCTAGTTGGGAGTACGAAATAGCTCGCGGGGAACTAAACCGGAGAAATAACATGGAGTCGCCACCCGGTGTGAACCGGGATAAAGATTTAAGGCCGCACTCACCCCTCGCAAGGGAAGACCTCAAACCTATTGGGTTCGGAATGGTCCCTTACTTATGCCACTTGTAATGATGTGATTTGTGCAATATCTTAACCGAGTCTACTCAACCTTAGTATTCAAAGGTAACCTACACCTAAGTTCGCATGCATAAGAATAATAATGAAACCTATATCTAAGTTCACATGCTTTAAAGTAAGTTGTCATAACGGTAAACACGCAATAACATACAATCATAACACACGCATGCTCAATTATCTAATGTGGAAAATAAATAAGAATCTAAGCATAAATATAAATTAAATCCTTAATATGATATAAAACAACCTAATCATGCTCAAATACATGGTTGGATGAAACGAAATACGTGTGTCTCTTAAGTAGTACGTGTCGTTGTATCCCGAGAATAAACCGCACTACCGTCCATTCAGATTCGGCTACGGAATTTACGTCCGGGTTTCCATCCGATATACCACAAAAGAGAACACATATTCCGCTCATCCGGAATTCACATCATGCCTCAATAAACGACTCTCATGAGATAATATATTAAAATAAATAAAAGGAACGGAAGATAATAAATAAAGAAGGTGCCCTCAGGTCTAACCTCTTTTGTCGTCTCTTGAAAGCGCGTTATGCGGTCGTCGGAAGGGTTGATGTTCCGCAACTTTTCTAGTTTGGAGGCAGTTTTCGTTGCAGT
Organism: Zanthoxylum bungeanum; assembly: GCA_019454045.1. Lineage (NCBI taxonomy): Eukaryota > Viridiplantae > Streptophyta > Magnoliopsida > Sapindales > Rutaceae > Zanthoxylum > Zanthoxylum bungeanum. Next base: position 49,260 of record SKCR01044917.1, on the reverse strand, counting down.
TTTTGATGTTCTGGTTGTGCAGTTTTTTGGGACTGTTTTGCGGTATTTTAGGGGTGCAGTTTGAGGACTGTTTTGAAGGGGAATAAGGGCTACTATGGGGCTATTTGTGGCGTGAAATATAGGCTGGTTGGGCTGTGATTAGGACGTGATTTAAGGGCAGTTTTTTTAGGGGTTTATTTGCGTCAAAGGGTGGCCGTTTGTGAGGGATGAGGCTATGGGCTTATGTGTTATGGGTGTGTATCGTGAGTGGCTGAATGTTTGTGGGGCTAGGGGCTGTTGACGTGTTGGTGGGTAGGGATTGATTGAAGTTTATGTGTTAAGTGGCTGTTAATTCGTGAGTGGGGGTAGGGTGCTTACGTTGAGGGTTGTTGCGTGGAGCAAGTTGGGCGTGTGGTGTTGGCAGCAACGTAAAGGGGCTAGTTGAGGAGGGCAGGTGGCTTGTTGTCGGCAGCAATGTGTGAATGGTTAGCGTGGGCAGGTGGCTTGTTGTTGAGTGATAAAGGGGCTTGTGGCGCAAGTAGCAATGTGAGGGCTTACGTGAAAGTGAGTGGAGCAAAGGGGCAAATTTGTGGGTACGTAAGAGAAGAAAGAGGGTGAAGCTCAAGATTATTTTTTTGTGTTTTCGTGAGAGTGAGTCAGGGTTTGAAAGGTTGGGTTAAAGGTTCTTTTTATATGCAAAGTGATGGGTTTACCTTGTTAGAGAAGGAAATGGAGATTGTGTATTGTTGGGGAGATATTTTGAAAATGTGATAAGGGAAATCTTTTAATTAAGGGAAGTGATTTGATTTATTCTTTTTAGTTAAGGATATGATTTATTTAAATTGGTAGGTGATTTAATTAAATTAGGAATTTACTTTAATTTAATTTAATTTGTGTTTTATTTAATTTGGAATGTGATTTATTTAGTTTAGGAAAATGATTAAATTTAATTTAGGAAGGTGATTTAATTTTAATTTAATTTAAGTTTAATTTAATTGATTTTAATTTAATTTGTGACATGTATTTCAAATGTTTTAATTATTTTGGATTGGGCTTGGTGTGTTTAAAAACAGATGTCCAATAAGCGAACCCGAAGCCAAACAAGTGAGTTAAATCTGACAAAATGCTAATTACCAACTTTACCCTTCCAACGTCCGTTTCCCGCGACTTTCACAACTAAAGAGGTAGTGTCTCCATACGAGACTCATCATCGGGCTTATATGTAAAAATGCAGTGCCTACACTCGTGTACACGACCAAATCGTGAGATGAACTACCTAAACTGCTTCCGACCTGACCAAAAATACTCGAGCTCATCATCTGGATCCTGGAGAATAAATGGTACCGAATTGAGCTACCGGGCTAAAATGGTCGGTCTCGGCTATGATGTTGTTGGCCTCTAGGACTTACATCATGTTGTGCCCTATGGTCAGTCAAATCCGGGAAACCTCTAAACCAGTCATTGTAGTGTCCCCTTTGAGCTTATGCTCATCAAGGATAGAACGAAGTGATACTCTGTTTGCCATTTGAATATTTGCTAAATATTTTAACCCACATGTTAAGAGAGAATGTTAAAATTAGGAATATGTTTTCATTAATATTTCATAATAACTTGGGTTTTAATATTATGAAGTTGCTACCACTGAATTGTTTTAAAATTTAAGCAAATCGCATCAACCTCAATATTATGGATTTTTTGTGGGCAAGGATCCCATTATAATCATTTCATAACTCTGACTAGGGCCGGTCGTTATAAAATAACATAATTAGGTAGGTTCCCAACAAATTTATGATATAAATCACAATTCCTTGATCATTGGGTTGAGCAATCAAACATGCCATAGCTTATGCTAGTCCTTATGGACACCCAATCTTTGCCACTAAGTTATAAGACCACGCCTAAGGGTCGCTTCGTCTTATGACTCAGAAAAGTCAAACCATTGTCAATAGTACGATTTAGGGGCAAATTGGTATTGGTCAGTCTGGTAAAGCCAAGTCATGCCAATACGGTTTAAGCCCTATGGGCTATAATTTACCATGGTAGGCAATTTTTAGACTTAGATTATTATTGAATTTTTTAGCAAGTTTAAGTGAATAACTGGCAAATGGATTCCTCCATTGAAAATTCCTCAAAGAGAGGGTGGATCGAACTCTCTTAAATACCCTTACCTCTTAAGCTCTTATTGTCATGGTGACAGGAATAAACAATAGATCCTCCAAATTAGTCCAACACTTTAAATATGCTTTAAGGTAAGCTTTGAAGAAATGATTATCTAGATGTCTTCACAACTTTTCCTTTTGGCTATAAAAAGGTAGTGAGTGAAGGAAGACACAAAATCATTATCTAACTCTAGTAATACCTTTGGTTAAATTAACTTTAGTTTGGAAAGTTTTATTAACGCCTTGGTCCCACCCCACTTGTATTTTTATAATGTCTTTTATTATAAACAAGTGATTTATACTTGGGAGTGAAAGACCACTTTTCGAGCATGTCAAGTTTTTGGCGCCGTTGTAGGGGAAGTATTATTTAGTAGATAGAATTAATTACTTCTTTCTCTACTTTTATTTTCTTTATTTTTATTTCGTATTTTTTTATTTAAATTCCGCATCTTATCTTCCTTTTTTTTGTGTAGACCCAACTGTCCTGATTAATCCTTGATGAACCCTGAACCCAGAAATCCCACATATAGAGTGACCTTGTTCTTAATTTTTCTTGGTTACAGGAAACTGAAAAATCAACTTAAAAGGTGTTTGCTGTTCATAAAAGAATTTTTTAAACCATCCTCACGTAAATATGTTCTCATAAAGCTTCACGAAAATATAATTCAATACATTGATAAAAATGAAAGAGAAATTCAATTGAGATCGGAATTGACGAGGGTTAGAGGACGTTTTTAGATCTAAATCATTGCATCTGTATTTCCTTAATTTGTTCTTTTCATTTTTTAGTTTAATTTCGTTTTTAAGTTTTGTATTTGCAATTTTATATTTTTACATATAGTTTTTTTTAAGTTGCATGAAACACTGGTCAAGAACATCTAGTGGTAGATTAAAAAGAGAGTCCACATCACCTTCATTGTTAGTCAGAATGGCTGAAAACCAAATTGATAATCCACCTACCCAAGTTGAAAACCCAGTTAATCATGAAGAAAACGAGTCTCAGCATGGAGATCCTAATCACCCTAGGACACTCAGACAATTCATGAATCCCACTAGATCAGGATCACCATCTTGCATTGTGGTTCCGCCAGAGGCAGCACGCTTCAATTTTAAATCAAGTGTCATCAATATTTTACCCACATTCCATGGTCTAGAATCAGAAAACCCTTATCAGCACCTAAGAGAGTTCGAAGAATTATGCAATACTTGCACATACCAAAATTGTAGCAGGGGTTTAAAGGCTTGTTGCATATGCTAAATGCAACCGTGATCCCTACGAAAGTGGCTTAGTTTAATTTTAATTTTATTTTGTTGTTTTTCTCGAGGACTAGTAAAATTTTAGGTTTGGGGGTGTGATGAGCGGAAAATATATCAATATTTACCGCCCCTTTTACTTAATATTTTGTTTAGTTTCTCGGGTTTGATGAAAGTTTTGATATGTTTTATTTTATTTTGCATATAAAATAATATCGGGACTCAATGAAATCATTTAGGACGAAATGTGGGTCAATTAAGGGCAATTATTGGACTTGATATTTTAATTTTGGAGATTGGAAACTTGAAAGAGCGTTTTGACAAAGTGCAGTTTTGGAAATTCCAGTTTTGCGCATCTGTCGTATTTTGGGCATAACTTTGTACTCAGATATCGGATTGAGCTGATTCAAATTCCAGATTAAAGAAGACTCAAAGATCTACAATTTGAAAAGAGAAAATATTTTCTAAATCTGATTATTTCATGACCGAAATTGATGAACCATCCAGAAGTTTGTGGTATGTAATTATTAAAGTCATTATCAATCATTTTGAAAGCAAAATATAAATTAATAAATAATTAATAAAAATTATCAAATCACCACCAAATAAGATAAGCAATTAGTGGAGCAATTATGGATTTTGTGGAGTAATTAGTGGAGAAATTAATAATGGATTTGGTGGAGAATTTGATGGATGATTTGATGGAGGTAAAATTTTGCCTATAAATACCAAGCCATTTAATTGTAAAATTCATACTTTCTTCTTTGAAATTCCTTAAGAATAAATAAGAAGATTGTATCTAGTTTGTTTATTTTCAGTTTTTAGTAATTAATTTTCATTTTCGCACTTTCTTTTCTTTTACTTTTCAGTTTTTATTTTCCGCAATTTACTTTTACGCACAAACATTTTATTGCTTTACTTTTTCAGTTTTTATTTTTCAAGCAATGAGGAGGTAATTCCCCCTTGCTGAGGTAAAAGGTAAGCTTTTATTATTGCTATTTAGATTAATCTTCCTTAATTATAATATATAAACTATTTAAAACCTGACTTAATGAGGATACCGCTATATTGGCCGGTTGGTAATTAATTATAAATTGTTCTAACCTGACCTACTAAGTATAGATACCGCCTGGTTGGTCGGTTGGTAATTAATTATTAATTTGACTTAATCAGAATACCGCCTTTATGGCTGGTTGGCAATTATCACGCAAAGTTAATATATTATATTAAGGGAGATATCTAAAATAGTAGTAATAAAAGTTGATCCTCTAACCCCAACATTTTCTTTTATTGTACTTTTACTTTATTTACTTTTAGCAATTTAATTTCAGTAATTTTCTTTTACTTTTTTTTTACCTTTTACTTTTTACTTTTCACTTTTTTACTTTTCAGCAATTTACTTTTCAGTATTTACTTTATGTCTTTTATTTTATTTAAGTTTTTACTAGCCCTAGTTATGTGTTAGTTATCTGGGGTTGTGATGAATTCTAATATCACCGGTTTATAAGGGATTATTTTATAGTTTGGGTAATTTAAAGGTTTACTTATTAAGTATTAAGCTTAATGCTTCTTGTTGTCTGATCACCAATAAGATTGATGTGTGGTAAATCTAAAATGAACTAGACATAGGGATTTTAGGTTTCAGCCTTAGACTTAATAGGCCACGATCTTCCTTGAGGATAGATAACCCTTTAATAGATTTCCTTACATGATAGACATATACCTGTCGGGGGGGGGTAGCCATAATTGGAACTTAAACTTAATGAATCCAGATAATTTGGTTGACATAGATATATGGTTCAATTGGGTTAAACTGGGTATTTGCGTCTGACCATCGACATAGGCTTTTGCATAATTTCGTGTTCCAGGTTAGTAAACTGATTTATTACACAAACATAAAATAATCACTTCATCTTTTAAAAGATATTAGAATGATTCACAACCCTAGATCTTTGTGTCTTTTGTTATTTTCCTTAGTATTTTCTTTTGTCTTTTATTTATTTATTTATTTTGCAAAACTACAATCAACCAAATCAATCAAGCAATCATTCTCTTCACCCTCAATTAGATATTTGTAAATAAATAGATTCAATAATAAAACAACAGTAGGAATTAAGTCCTCGTGGGATCGATATTTTTATACTACTTGAACGATACGTGCGCTTGCGTTATACGTGTGTGTTTACGCCGGTCAACATCTTGCTGTTTCATGGAAAACAGCTATTCATCTGGAAAATTTTCTTTGATTGACAGATCTTTGTCAGCTGTTTCTCCATTCTCGAGCCTCGATAGATGATCTGCCACCTGATTCTCTGTCCCTTTCCTGTCTCAAAAATCTCCACGTCAAATTCTTGTAGAAGAAGTATCCAACGGATCAATTTGGGTTTGGCATCTTTCTTCGTGATCAAGTATTTGATTGCTGAATGATCTGTGTAGACCACCACTTTAGGACCCAGCAGATAGGAGCAAAATTTATCAAAAGTGTATACAATTGCGAGCAACTATTTTTCAGTGGTTATGTAGTTGAGTTGAGCTTCATTCAAAGTTCTGCTGGAGTAAATGGTGTGTAAAATTTTTTATTTGCGTTGTCCCAAAACTGCACCTACAGCAAAATCACTAGCATCACACATTACTTCAAATGGAAGGGTCCAGTCTAGTGCTACAATGATGGGTGCAGAAATCAGCTTATGTTTTAAGATCTCAAAAGCTTCCTGGCATTCTTTGGTGAAGTTGAAAGGCACATCCTTCTCCAGAAGATTGCACAAAGGTTTAGCAATCTTGGAAAAGTCTTTGATAAATCTCCTGTAAAAACCTGCATGTCCGAGAAAGATCCGAATCCCTTTGACAGATGTCGGCGGAGGTAGTTTTTCAGTTGTTTCAATCTTTGTTTTGTCTACCTCGATTCCTTTTTGTGAGATCCGGTGTCTAAGAACAATGCCCTCATGTACCATGAAATGGCATTTCTCCCAATTGATTACTAGGTTTGTATCTTCGCACCTTTGTAATACCTGTTCGAAATTTTGCAAGCAGAGGTCAAAAGAATCTCCAAACACAGAAAATTCATCCATACAAACCTCCATACTCTGCTCCAACATGTTTGAGAATATGGCCATCATGCAACACTGAAATGTAGCAGGGGCATTACATAATCCAAATGGCATCCTGCGGAAAGCAAAAGTACCATAGGGACATGTAAATGTAGTTTTCTCCTGGTCTTCTGGTGCGATGGCAATCTGATTGTACCCTGAAAATCCGTCCAGAAAGCAATAGAACTCATGTCCTGCTAGTCTGTCGAACATCTGGTCAATGAATAGTAGCGGAAAATGGTCATTTCTCGTGGCTTTGTTCAGCTTCCTGTAGTCCATGCATACTCTCCATCCAGTCACCGTTCTTGTTGGGATTAGCTCATTCTTTTCATTGGTAACCATAGTAATTCCTCATTTCTTTGGCACACACTGCATATGACTCACCCAACTATTATCTAAGATGGGGTAAATGATGCCAGCATCCAACCATTTGATTATTTCTTTCTTTACGACTTCCTTCATGATTGGATTGAGTATCAATTGATGCTCCACTGTGGGTTTGTACTCATCATTCATCAGAATCTTGTGCATGCAAAATGATGGACTAATGCCTCGAATGTCTGCTATAGTCCAGCCAATGGCTCTTTTGTGCTCTCGTAATACTCTCAGTAACTTTTCTTCCTACTCCAATGTTAGTGAAGAAGAAATAATAACAGGTAATTCAGAAGAGTTTCCAAGAAATGCGTATTTGAGATGGCTCGGAAGTAACTTCAGCTCCAGTTTTGGTGGTTCTTCAATCGAAGGCTTAATTGGATCTTTCTTTGGCAGTTCCAAGCTTTCAACTGGTGGTGTTGATTTGAATCGGAATGGTTTATCAAGGTAGTTGATACATTCCAGGATTTCAGCATCTAGCTCGCTGTCACTCATGTTGGTGATGCAAGCTTCGAGTGTATCTGTGGGATTTGGCTCAGTATCCTGAACGATACTGTCAACAACATCAACTGTGAAGCATTCTTCTTCCTTTTCATCACTCAAAAATTTCATGGCTTTGAAAACATTAAATGTAACTTCTTGGTCCTGCACTTTCATGGTCAGTTCTCCTTTTTGCACATCAATCACAGTTTTACCTATAGCCAAGAATGGTCTCCCAAGAATGATAGGTACTTCTTTGTCTTCTTCCATGTCAAGGATGATGAAATCTGATGGGAGAATCAGTTTGTCAACTTTGACCAGCACATCTTCAACAATACCTTAAGACTTAATATGTAAAACTTTAAATTACCCAAACTATAAAATAACCCCTATGAACCGGTGATATTAGAATTCATCACAACCCAGAAAACTAACTTAGTTATGACACATAACTAGGGCTAGTAAAAACTTAAATAAAATAAAAGACATAAAGTAAAATGCTGAAAGTAAATTACTGAAAAGTAAATGTTGAAGTAAATTGCTGAATGTAAATTGCTGAAAAGTAAAATGCTGAAAGTAAATTGCTGAAAAGTAAATAAAGTAAAAGTACAATAAAAGAAAATGCTGAGGTAAAAGGATCCACTTTTATTACTTCTATTTTAGATATCTCCATTAATATAATATATTAACTTTGCATGATAATTACCAACCATCCATATAGGCGGTATCCAGATTAAGTCAAATTAATAATTAATTACCAACCGACCAATCAGGCGGTATCCAGTTTAGTCAAGTTAAAACCAATTTAAATAATTACCAACCGACCAATATGGCGGTATCCTCATTAAGTAAGGTTTTAACTAGTTTATATATTATAATTAAGGGAGATTAATAAAAAATTAGTAATAAAAGTTTTACATTTTACCCCAGCAAAGGGGAGTTACCTCCTCATTACTGAAAAGTAAAAACTGAAAATTAAAGAAAGAAAAGTACTGTGCGTAAAAGTAAATTACGGAAAGTAAAAACTGAAAAGTGAAGAAAAGAAAGTGCGAAAGTGGAAATTAATTTCTGAAAGCTGTAAATAAACAAACAAAATACAATCTTCTAGTATTCTTAAGGAATTCCTTAGAAGAAAGTATGAATTTACAAATGAAATGACTTGGTATTTATAGGCAAAATTTTACCTCCATCAAATCATCCACCAAATCCATTATTAATTGCTCCACTAATTGCTCCACCAAATCCATTATTATTTGCTCCACTAATTGCTTTTCATGTTTGGTGGTGATTTGATTATTTATTTTTTGCTTTGAAAATGATTGAAAATGACTTTAATAATTACACACAACACACTTCTAGATGGTTCTTCACTTTCGGGCATGAAATATTCAGAATTCGAAATTATTTTGTCTTTAAAAGATGTAGATCTTTGAGGTTTCTTTAATCTGGAACTTGAATCAGCTCAATCCGATATCAGAGTAAATAGTTATGCCCAAAATACGACAGATGCGCAAAACTGGAATTTCCAAAACTGCACTTCGTTAAAACGCCCTTTCAAGTTTCCAATCTCCAAAATTAATATGTCAAATCCAATTTTTGCCCTTATTTGACCCACATTTCGTCCTAAATGATTTCATTTTGTCCCAATATTATTTTATCTGTAAAATAAACTAAAACACATCAAAACGTTCATCAAACCCGAGAAACTAAACAAAATATTAAGTAAAATGAGCGGTAAATATTGATATATTTTCCGCTCATTAGAAGTATATACTTGGATCGTTGATGAGACCATTAATTCTTTAGCCTGTGCTGTAGCCTAGCTTAGCTGCTAACAGAACTGCTCCTAATCCAATTAGGATTATAAAGATCCAAATGGCTTCTATTGCTGCCTCAGCTGCAGTAATATTCCGCTTTTGTTGTTTATTCGGCAACAGTATCTTGCTTGGATGATTTCCAGCTCACTGTTCCATTATTCAAACTATATAGTACCCTTATTGTGACTTATAGTCGTTTTTATCGGTTTGGAAACTTGCAACGATGAACCAAGTCACTTCAAGTTCTTATTCTCCATAGTATAAGACAGCATCCTTAGTTCATCTAAGATACTTAATGATGTTCTTAACATCATGATGAGTGGTATTTATATCACTATTTCCCATTCATTTAACCTAATATTTTGTATAGTTTCTCGGGTTTTGTGAACATTTTGATGTGTTTTGTGTTGTTTTGCAGATAAATAAAGTTTGGGAAGCATTTGAAGCAATTTGGGGCCAAAATAGAGGAAAAATGACAAAAGGGCAATTTTGTAATTTGTCAGCGTTGCGACGCCAAGACCCTACGCGTCGCGACCCCTAAAGTGAGCCGGTCATGCTAACGTGCGCCGAGGGACAGGTGTCAGAATCTGAGAAATTGGACTTGCTAACGTGTGCCATGCCACGTGCCATCATCACAGAAGATCAGCTAAAATGAGCCGTCTGCCATGTGTCGAAATCTCATTGGACCAAAGCAAGCGCGTGCCATGTATCGAGTTCTCATTGGACCGAATCACCGGCGAATCACATGCTACCAACGTGTCAATCTCTCATTGGACTAATCCGAAGCGCGTGCCACATGACAGATGTTCATTGGACCGAAAGCTCAGCTAATCACCGTGTGCCACGTGTCGACTTCTCATTGCACCACCTTCACCGCGTGACACGTGTCACCACCTGATTCCGCCGAAGAAACATGCGTGGTCAACCCGCGTGGACCAAATAAGCGTGCTGGTGTCGCGACGCCAAGCACTTTGGCGTCGCGACGCCAGATACCGAGTTTCCCTATAAATTCAGGCCTTCTTCACTTCATTTGGTGTGCTTTCCTTGGGAGCTTTTCCCTATTTTTAGAGGATTGCATCTAGTTTTTGTAAATATAAATATATTTAATTTATGTATTTAATTTTCTGTAGTAATAGTAGTTCTTCTTCTTTTCTTTTCTTTTATGTTTTATAATTAAATTTCTGCTGGGTTAAAAGGTGAAATATTTAATATATTATCTAGGTAAATCTCACTTAACTATAATTTATAAGTTATAATTTAACCGGATTATTTTAATGTCAGACTTTATTACCGCCTATATAGTGGGGTTAAATATAAATTACTTTACCGCCTATATGGCTGGTCTTTATATGACAGATAATTACCGCCTATATGACTGGTGTAGTTGGACTAAATGGATTACCGCCTATATCGCTGGTTTTAATTGTTTAACATTATTAATTCCTGAGAAAGCAGAACATAAATAATTTATATATTATAATAAGTGAGATTCCTAGATAAGAAATATTAAATGTGAATCCTCAAACCCCAACATTTTATTTTATTCTAGGGAAGTGATGAAACACAATATTACTAAGCTTAAAAATTGATTTAATTATTTATTGGGTAATTCTTTAGTTTGTTTATTGAGTCTTAAGCTTAATGCTTATTGTTGTCTGATCACCAATAAGATTGATATGGTAAACTTAAAATGAACTAGACATAGGGATTTTAGGTTTCAGCCTTAGATTCATAGCCCACGATCTTCCTTGAGGATAGATAACCCTTTAATAGATTTCCTTACAGGATAGACATATACCTGTCGGGCAGGGGTAGCCACAATTGGAACTTGATCTTAATGAATCCATGTAATTTGGTTGACATAGACATATGGTTCAATTGGGTTATACTAGGTATTTGTGTCTGACCATCGACAGAGGCTTTTGCATATTTTCGTGTTCCAGGTTACCAAACCGATTTATTACACATAAATAAGAGAATCAATTCATCTTGATATTAATATTGTGTGGAGTCACGACTCTAGATCTTTGAGTTTATTCTTTTATTTACCTTAGTATTTTCTTTTTAGTCTGTTTTTATTTTATTTTGCAAAACCACATTCAACTAATCAAAAGCAATCAATTCTCTTCTTCATATAATTAGATACTTGTAAATAAATAGTATCAATAATTAATAACAACAGTAGGAATTAGGTCCTTGTGGGATTGATATTTTTATACTACTTGAACGATATGTGCGCTTGCGTTATACGTGTGTGTTTACGCCGGTCGAGTTTTTGGCGCCGTTGCCGGGGACTTATTTTACTTGAGTTATTAATTTTGAAGCTATCTAATTTACTTGTATCTAATTTTCTTTAATTTGTTTTTGTAATTTTTATTTCTTTTTTTTGTTTTCAGGTGATTGAAAAATGGAACATTATTGGGAGATTGAAATATCACGAGCTTTACTAGAAGATACACACAAATCTGGGGGCAACAGTCCGGTTTTCTGAGGCATGTTGTCCAGCCAAACAACTATCACTGGATGTAAGAATCAAGCAATACTACATTTGCTCATCAAAACGAAATGGGGAGATGTGTGATTTGTGATGGTAACCACTTGAGCGATCAATGCATATACTTTTCAGAGTGGCAGAATTATCAGAATTATTCAAGGTACAAAGAACCATCATATTTTCCATCTCATCCACCATCTACCCTCGATTTCCATCAACAATCAGAATCATCAGAGGAAGATCAAATGATTGACATGCTCAAAGATTGGGTCAAGAAACAAGATGAAAAGTTGGATACAATGCTTGAAACATGCTAGAATCAATTTGAAAGTATTCAGAGACAATCAGAATTCATTCAGAGATTGACAGATCAAACGAGACAATTACCTCAAGAAAAATTATCAGATGAAACTGACAAAACCTTCGAGTACCCAGAGATCCACAATGACACCTTAACAGAGGAGGAGGCTGATCAGTATTGTTGATGGTGTTTTCAGGCACTATGATGTTTAAAGCAGCACGACAAGGACAGAAGGGTAATTCCCTTCTTGGGTGAGATCGTTAAAGCCGACCCGACCACTTTGCAATAGGTAACCAAACACCTTACGGTTTCAAACGATCACTTTGTGATCGGTACCTGCACACTTGGGTCCAGATAACCGGGCAGTTATAAGATCGGCAGAAGCATTCTCAGTTCAAATAATCATTATGACCGACCTCATGAAGACTGAGCACATAGCAAGACATGTTCCAGAAGACGAACATCATATTTCTACAGGGAAATGGATAAGTTAACCTACTTTCATTGGGAAAAGCGATGAGTTAGTATCCAAATAGGATAAGAAAAGTGGAGACAATGTTAGATTAGGAATCTTTGCAAGAGGAGAAGATTGATTCGACTGAGGATTCTTATACAAATAGGAAACAGATTTCTATACTATTATAAATAGAAGGACAGAGTATGTGTAAAGGATCATCAGGATCATCAAGCTCTGACTTGTAAACACAAAAAAAGATCTGAGAATCGTGTTTGAGTAATAAAAGTATCATCCTGTTTGTGTCCGTGGACGTAGGTCGGATCCAAATCCACCGAACCACGTTAAATCTCTTTGTTGATTGACGTATTATCTATCTTCTGCTAAATTTGCTTTTGGTCCCCCATAACCAAACAAATTCACTATTGAAGGAGGATTATCTCGGGAGCGATATTCCCATATTACCCTGAGACCAAAATCAGCCGTCAACAGTTGGCGCCGTCTGTGGGGACTCCAAACAAAAAGCAGCTCACGTAGTAAGACAATGGCAGAAGGTGGAAATCATCAATCTTCAGAGAGCCCGGCAACGGAGTGGATGAAAAAGATGGAAGAAAGCATGAAATCCATGATAGATCGGCTGGAGAGAATGGAAGGAACGAACAACGAGAGACCCGAAGGCGGAACCAGTCGAAGAAGAGGTGAGAAAGCAGAAGGGAAAAGGGTTGTAGATATCAGTGAGGATGATGGACCCAAGAGGAGGGGCCCCTACGGGATAAAATCCGTGGTTGTAGAAAAAGATTCACAAACAGAGGACACATGAGAAGAGGAGGAAAGAGGGCGAAGAAGACAATCACCTGATCCCTCCTATGATAGCCTCCATGACTCCCGAAGAGGAGGCATGGAATATAACGAGGATGTGCGAGAAATTTTAAACCATGAGGAACGCCACACCCGGGCATATGACGCGTAGAGAGGCACATAAATGACACGACGCAGCACAACCAGTGAGATAAAGTCTTGGTTAAAAAAGGAGATGGCCAAGTGGGGGGTAGGCCTCAAGGCTGACGTAAGTGATGCCAGGGACGGTGAGGAGGAATCTCCCCTCACAGAAGAAATAAGGTCGGCAAAATTCCCAAAGCGATTCAACATGCCGACCATGGCACCCTACAAAGGCCACTCTGACCTGAAATCACAAATCGAAAGCTTTGTCCTATTGATGGAAGTCCAGGGAGTAGTAGGAGATGCCATCTGCAAAGTATTCCCCCTAACTTTAGGTGGACCCGCCATCCTATGGTACATAAGTCTGGCCCCGGGAAGCATCGGAAGCTTCACACAGCTCAAAAAGTCGTTCGTCCGGCACTTCAAAGGGGTCTGCGTCCTCAAAAAGACAATCGGAGAATTAAAACTCATGAAACAAGGAGATGATGAGCCCCTAAAAAATTTTATCGAGAGGTACCACAATATGGTACTAGAAGTCGGAGGATACGAGTCCAAAGAGGCCCTAGAAAGTTTAAAGGGAGCCCTAAGGGTCGGAAGACTATGGACTCACCTAAGAATCCAAGACACACCAGATTACGCCACCGCTCTAGAGGTAGCCCGGAAGTTCGTCTTGGTAGAAAGCGAAGAAAAGATATCCCGAAGGGGGACGGCCATTCGAGAAAGAACAACAAGAGCAGAGGCCCCCCGACGACCGGACAGAGAATTCAAAAAATTCAATCCGAAACCCAAAGAATTCAATCCAATACCTCGAAGAGATCAGGAAAGAGGAGTCACGACCCAGGTGAATCATGTAGTCCGAGAAGAAGCGTATATTCCCCTGAGCAAACCACCGGGGCAAATCATCATGGATATATAGGAAAAAGGCCTCTTAATAGAACCCGACCTCAGAAGGTTCCCCCCGGATAAAAGAAACAAGAAATCTTATTGTGTACACCATAATATGAGGGGACACACGGCGGACGAATGCAAAGATCTGCGAGAACAAATGGAAGACCTAGCCCGAAATGGGTATCTAAATAGTTATATTGACCATGAAACCGTGGCAGCCAGACAGAGGGCACAAAACCTAGAGGTGAACATCATCGCAGGGGGAAGTACGCTGGCCGGGGACTCTAACCGGTCAAGAAAGAACTATAGCCGAGCTCAAGGGGCAGAGGTGCTAGGAACAGAAAGACCCCCGACACTACAAGGGGTCGGTCAGTGCCCATAATGTTCACCGACGAGGATGCACGAGGGGTGATTTTCCCCCATGATGATGCGCTGATAATCAAAGCTACAATCAGCGACACAGAGGTGGATAGAATCCTGGTAGACCCCGGAAGCGCGGTGGACATAATATCCAAGGAAGCTTTAGAAAGCCTGGGAGTAGAATACGTAACCCTAACTAATGACGACACCCCCTATATGGTTTTGGAGGCTCAACGGTCATCCCGCTGGGAAGAATACAACTGGCAACAACCATCGGAACTCACCCCAGACCCGGACAGTTATGGTAAACTTCACGTGGTGGACTGCCTGAGCAGTTACCAAGTCATTGTCGGCCGACCTTTATGATGAAAAAAAAGGCTGCGATGTCCTGTTACTACTTGAAACTGAAATTTCCTACCAGGGAAGGGATCGGAATCATATGCGGAAGTCAGAAGATAGCCCGTAGTTGTTTTGCCACTCTCTCACGAGAAACCCTCTGCATTGAAGGAAGCACCAGGAAGAGGCAAATGGGGAAGACGAGGAAAATCCAAGGCAGGACCCGGGCCCTCGCCCGGATAAAGTTGCCTGGCTAGAGGCAGCTGAAGAATTAGAAGAAGTCAACCTGTTCGGACCGAATAAAAGCATAAAGATATGAGGGAACTTGGACGAGAATCCTAAAAGGGCCTGCTGGATGCTACTGGAGTACCCCACCCCGACATCTTCGCATGGGGACACAATGACATTCCCGGGATTGATCCAAAGTTTATCAGTCACCACTTGGCAGTAAACCCGGCACACAAACCGGTTAAACAGAAAAGAAGAATCTTTAACCAAGAACGGTGCAGAGCAGTGGCGTCCGAAGTGGAAAAACTGCTAAAAGCAGGCTTCATCAGAGAAGTCAAGTACCCAGAATGGGTTTCGAATGTGGTATTAGTAAGGAAAGCAAATGGGAAGTGGAGGATGTGCGTGGACTTCACCGACCTCAACAAGGCGTGCCCAAAGGACAGCTTCCCACTACCAAACGTAGATCAGCTGGTAGATACGACAGCCTGCAAGGGACTACTGAGCTTTATGGACGCCTTCTCAGGATACAACCAGGTCAAGATGCACCCTGCTGACGAGGAGAAAACAACTTTTGTCACCGATCAGGGACTTTATTGTTATAAAGTAATGCCCTTCGGATTAAAAAATGAAGGAGCCACCTTTCAGAGACTGGTCAACAAGATTTTCAAACCACTCATCGGCACAACAATGCTGGTGTATGTTGACGACATGATAACAATGTCTGAGGCGCCAGGGTGTCATGTGACCGACCTGAAGAAAACCTTTGAGTTATTGAGGAAATACCATTTAAAACTCAACCCAGAAAAGTGCGCCTTCGGGGTGGCCTCCGGGAAGTTTTTAGGCTATATGGTGAGCTCCAAGGGCATAGAAGCAAATCTGCAAAAGATACAAGCCGTACTGGGCTTAAAATCTCCCGAGACGGTAAAAGAAGTTCAAAGTCTAACCGGCAGGCTAGCCGCGCTTAACCAATTCATCTCCCGAGTGACCGACAAGTGCCACCCTTTCTTCAAAGCCATCAAGAAAGCTCAAAAGGAGATCGACTGGACTCCGAAGTGCGAGGAGGCCTTCCAACAACTGAAACGATATCTAGCACAGCCCCCGCTCCTAGCAAAACCTCTCCCAGGAGAAACATTATACTTGTACTTGGCTGTTTCAAAACACGCAGTAAGTTCGGTGCTGGTGCGAGAGGCCGACCGAATCCAAAGACCAGTATACTATGTCAGCAAAGCCCTGTTGGACACAGAAACCCGGTATCCCGTACACGAACTAGTCGCCCTATCTTTGGTCACCGCAGCTCGGAAATTGCGGCCTTACTTCCAAGCCCACCCTATCAAAGTTTACACCGACCACCCCTTGCGACAGATCTTACAAAAACCAGAGGCCTCGGGAAGGTTGATGAAGTGGTCGGTGGAGTTAAGCGAACACGACATCTCCTACCTTCCAAGGGTAGCAATGAAAGGACAGGCTTTGGCAGATTTTGTTGCAGAATTCACCGAACCCCAGATCTTGACGGTAGGGTAAGACAAGTGGGAGATGTCAGTAGATGGGTCTGTCAGCTCACAGGGCGGCGGAGCCGGGATCGTGTTAAAAAATAACAAGGGGGAAGATGTATTGTTTGCCTTAAGGTTCGCCTTCGAAACCACGAACAATGAGGCAAAGTATGAAGCAATCCTGGCCGGATTAAGGCTGTGCACGGTAATGGGAGTCCACGACGTAATAGTAAGAAGTGACTCACAGCTTGCTATTCAGCAACTAAAAGGCAAATTCCAGGCCAGGGAACATAGCATGAGAGCCTACTTGACTGAGGTAAAGAGGTTAATAGGAAAAATAAGGGACGTTCACTTTGAACAAGTCAGACGAGAGGACAACGGCGAAGCAAATTCTCTTGCACGGCTCATGTCTTTAATAAAGACAGAGAATCCCAGAACAGTCCCCCTAATCTGCCTCCGAGAAAAGAACGTAGGAGAACTCGAAGTAGGAACCCTGGATAGAGAAGATGAAAATTCATGGCTGCAACCGATCAGAAAATATTTGGAAACAAGAGAGACACCCGAGGACAGAAAGGAAGCCAGAAAACTAAAATTCAAAAGCACCAAGTTTTCCTTAATCGAAGGGGTACTCTACCGAAGAGGCTACACCGTACCCCTCCTGAGATGCTTAGCGAAAGAGGAAGCAGATTATGTGCTCAGAGAATGCATCAGGACGATGTGAGGGTAGCTCAAAAATGTGAAGGTTGCCAGAAGAATGCCAACCTCCACCACCAGCCGGCAGAGCAGTTAACCACCCTATCCAGCCCCTGGCCATTTGCACAGTGGGGGCTAGATATCATAGGACCAATGCCGAAAGGGCGAGGGCAGGCAAAATACGTAATCGTGGCTATAGACTATTTCACAAAATGGGTAGAAGTCGAGCCCCTATCCACCATCACAAAGAAGAAAGCCACAGAGTTTGTAAAAAAGAATATATCTACAGATTCAGAATTCCCCGGGCAATCATCACTGATAACGGGAAATAATTCGATAGTAAATGATTCAGGAAGCTCTGCGAAAACCTCCAGATCGCCCTAAAATTTGCCTCGCCAGCCCATCCCAAGTCCAACGGACAGGTCAAGGCAACGAACATAACCATCAAGGCAAACCTCAAAGCTCGGCTCGGATCATGCAAGGGCTGATGGGTCGAAGAATTACCAGAAGTACTATAGGCACATCAGATGACCTACAAAGATTCCACAGGGGAGACACCATTTTCCTATCATATCATGGATGTGAGGCCGTAATTCCAGCAGAAATTGGAGTAGCAACTCACAGGGTCCGCCACTTTGGGAATGAGCAGAACGAAGAACTCATCAAAAACCACCTCGACGTGATCGAGGAAAAGAGAGAGAGAACAACTATGAAAGCAGCAGTCTACCAACAAAGAATGGCCCGTTTCTACAACAGAAGAGTTCGAACCCGCTCCTTCCTCCCGGGCGACTTGGTATTGAAAGGATCACCTTAAACACCCGGCGACCAGAGGAGTGCTCGTTAGGTGCCAAGTGGGAAGGGCCATACAAAATCACAGAGGTGGTAAGGCCAGGGGCTTACTTCTTGGAACAGCTGAACGACACAAGATTAAAAAAGCCATGGAACGCCGAGATGTTGAGAAAATACTTTCAGTAAATTCCCCCTTCCTCCTTTTCTTTTGCAGCAACCCAATAAGGGACAGAAATTCAAGTACAGAGCCTCTCTCAAAATGACCCGCAGAGAGTTATAAGAAGGGCAGTATGTCCCCAAATATAAATAAAACTTTTTTTTTTCACCCGCTATTCTAAAAATTATTTTGTAAAACGGTATTAAAAAAACCACAGGGACATACTCAGTACAAACGGTCCAGGGTCAAAAGCACGAAACCCGCAACTACCCGACCACGGCTACACAAGACACACCAGAATCAATCGATTCCATATGAGCATTAAAACAGCAATGATGAATGTAAACCAGAGTAAGAATCCGGGAGAAGCATAGCACGGGAAGGGATGATACCCCCATGGCGATTGCTTGCTCCTGTATTACCGAACATAAGGAGGAATATGCCCTTAATGTTTCAATCAGCTCGGGGATGGATCTTATTCCACCGAGGCCGTCCGGCTCGGGGTTGGGTTACGTCCCACCGAGTCATGCTCATTGGTCTGGGGACGGGACATTCCCCTAGAACCAGGTATCTCTTTTAGCTCGGGGTCCCCGGAATATCCAGGGACATACTCGAGGCATAGGATCCGTGGGAAGCATAGCGAGGGATGATACCCCCATGGCGATTGCTTGCTCCAGTGTCACCAAACATAAAGAGGAATATGCCCTTAATGTATCGAACACTCCCTGATCCTCACTCACCCGATGTAATGGATCCGTGAGAAAGCATAGCAAGGGGAGAGATGATGCCCCCGTGACGATTGCTAGCTCCAGTGATATCGGACCTAAGGAGGAGTACCCTTAGTATCCCAGACACTCTTTGATCCATTCATCATTTGGATCCAAGAGAGGCGCATCACGGGGAGGCGTTGTGCCCCTGTGTCGTGTGCATGCTCCAGCGCGGTAAGGAGGATCCCTCGCACAAATACACAGCTCCGTAGTGACCCGACGTATAGAGGATGTGCCCTTACCATTTAAACGCTCTCTGATCCAAATCCTGGTTCGCCGGGACACTGAATTGAAAGATTCAGAATTGTTTTAGAGACCTCGAACAGGACGCTGTTTTGAGGCATCCATGTTGTTGTTTATGCTTGCAAAATATTTTTTGGGATAAGTGCTAAAATCACTCCCGCCTTTTTTATTCTATTTTCCAGAATTTTGTTTTTTTTACTGGTCTGGTAAGGGACGCCCGTGCGGGATTCAGTAGGGCTTCAAAGGTTGATTTACTTCCCTTCAAAAAAAACCCCCAAAGATTGATAAGGCTCGGGGCTTGGTTACGTTCCGCCAAGTCCATTCTATTATTTGGCTCGGGGCCGGATTTCGTTCCGCCGAGACCACTTGGTTATACAGCTCGGGGTTGGGTTACGTCCCACCTAGTTGGTTTTTGGACTGGGAAGGTAACATTCCCCAGGGCAAAGTGTTTTCCTCAGCTCGGGGTTGGGTTGCGTCCCACCGAGTCGGCTTCTTTGGACTGGGAAGGTAACATTCCCCAGGGCAGTGTTTTCCTCAGCTCGGGGTCGGGTTGCGTCCCACCGAGTCGGCTTCTTTGGACTGGGGACATAAACATTCCCCCAGAGCCAAATGTTTCCCTCAGCTCGGGGTCGGATTACGTCCCTCCAGCTCATATTGTCCCCCACGGAAGGGTCACAAGTACTCGGTTGGAGGGAAACATGAAGAATGAAATGCATAAATACATATATTCAAACAAGGTATACAGAGTTATTACAAAAAAAGGGGGGTCAAATATACACAGGGCCCCGTCCGGGTTACCCTTTCTCAATCAGCCCGCGCAGGGGCAGGAACGGGAACATCAACTTCAACTCCACAAGATGGGAGACCTCTACTTCAAGAATTGGAGGTGGGATCTCGAGATAGTCCTCGCCAGGAGCAGGAATATCAGGTCGGCCTTCTTGGGAAACATTGGGAAACCGGAGCAACCGAAATCGGGTCGGGATCCATCACTACTTCAGGAGAGGGGGGCAGCCATCCTTTAAACTCACCTTCTGAGATCTCCCCCTTGCAGAAGCGGATGGCCGCATGAATAGGCCCCATATCCAGGCTGGGAAAAACCATTGGGATGATCTCGGTGCAATCCCCGACCCCCTCAAGGCGAATCGCGTCTCTCTGTTCTTCCAGCTCTACCTCTTTCCTCAAGAGCTCATCCCGGGCCCGTCCCAATTCCTCCTCCTTCGCCCGCAGCTTATACTCCACGCTGCCTATTTCCACCTTGAGGATCCCAATCTCAGTCCGGGCATCCACCAAACTTGCCCTCGCTTCTTCAGCGTTCTTCCGCTCTAGAGAAGCAGCAGCCTTAAGGGCTTTGTTTATTTTGACAACTTCAACCGCAGCCAGCTCGTGATCCTTATTCCTCTCTTCAGCACTAGCCAGCTTGGCCTCCACTTCAGAAAGACGATTTTGAAGCCTCTGGGCCTGGCCACCCTCAGAGAAAAGGCTCAAGAGAATATCCTTATTCTTGGCTGCAAGGTAGGTCGTCTGCCGAAAAGAAATAGAGAATTAGAGATCAAGCTAAGTTATGAACTCAGGGCGGAACAAAAGGAGACGACAAACTACCTTCGACATCTGAGAACACAGCAAGGTAACCACGTCCTCAGGAGAGAGGTCCTCGTATCGCGGAATCTTTTCTGGGGGAACGGCCTCGGCCAGCTCATTGAAAGCCGGCACCAAATGAACCGGTCGAGGTATTTTGGTCTCTTTGACATGCCTGCAAAAAAAATCAAGAACAAAAGGAGGGATCAGGACCTGAGCATACAAAAAAAAAGGAGAGAGAAAAAAGTGACAGCATGAAACATGGTAGATAAACATAGGAGTTGGCTAGAAGATCAACAAACATCTACCTATCCGAACCGAGACCTCCAGAGGAACGGTTCGAATAAGGCCCGACGTAACGAAAGCCGCGTCATTTACCAACTCCCTCCAATGGTCGGCATATCGCCGAGCCTAGTGTACCCGTCTCCGGACCTGACGAGAAACCTTGGGAGCATCCCTCCAACAAGCTGGGAGGAATCAGAGAAGTTAGAAACCTAACGTAAAAACTAAAGACGGGAACTTCGAGGGTGATATCTATGGGAATATCATATCGTTGCCGCAGCAGCGCTAGATCGTTGGAGGGAACCTCAATTATCTTGGAAGGTCGATCCATATCCAGAGCCAAGCAATCAAGTTCACGGGGCTCTGGGTCCCTCCGAGGGACCCTCTGATGATAACTGTCTTGTTCAACTTCGGAAGGGGTAGGGGTAGTGTCAAGGTCCTCCACACTGGGTGCCCCCGAGCCCGACGAAAGCTCTTCAGCAGGCGGAGTTGAGGGTCTAGCAGGGTTTACAGAGGAAGATCCGTTGTCAGACATCCCTGATATCCGAAGAAAAAAAAAGGAAGGGGAAGTCAGTCTAAAGCTAAAAACTCTAAGAACTGCTCAGGGATTCCGAGAAAACTAAGCAGGTGGGTTCTAAAATGCCCTAAACGAAATCCGACAAGCCATAAGTCACTCCATAGAAACATCAAAACTAAACAAAAGATTCACAACACACAAAATGGAAGAGGTCGTTCAGAAAACTTACTTGTTCCTTTCAGAAAGGCTGAAGATTGCACAGCACGGTTTGCTCGTCCTTTGTGTTCACAGGTCACAACGGAGAGAGAGGAGGAAAACTCACGGTTGAAAGAAACTGCAGGAATGCTGAGTCGAACGAGTCACGGTTGGAGCAGGGGAAATATTCACAGGTAGGAGAGAAAAATTTGCCAAAAAAAAGATTGCATAATGAAAGCCTCGTCTTCTTATAGTCATAATCGGAACGCTCGTGGCCGTTGGATCGAAAAAAGAAAACCGGATGGACGCCAAGTGTCAACTGCAAAAGAAGTCTGCCAAAATTAAACGAACAGCTGAGATCAGCACGCTGTTAAGGCGCCTCTACACGGTCGATCCACTTCTTTTTGGCGGGAGCCCGATAGATGTTTGACAAGTGTCAAACTTAGGAAAAACCCTAAAGGTGATTTGATGGGCATTTAAACAGACATGACTGTTGCGCGTCTCAAGAAAAGGCGGTTGAAAAGAGGTGACGGAAAATTTTGATTCAACTCCGGATCGACCACCAACAGAGTAATCGGCACACCATTTTTATATAGTTCCCGGCACCAACTTGTATACTCGTTGGAACCGAGAACTAGAGGACAGATGTTGATGGTGTTTTCAGGCACTATGATGTTTAAAGCAGCACGACAAGGACAGAAGGGTAATTCCCTTCTTGGTTGAGATCGTTAAAGCTGACCCGACCACTTTGCAATAGGGAACCAAACACCTTACGGTTTCAGACCGATCACTTTGTGATCAGTACCCGCACACTTGGGTCCAGATAACCGGGCAGTTATAAGATCGGCAGAAGCATTCTCAGTTCAAATAATCATTATGACCGACCTCATGAAGACCGAGCACATAGCAAGACATGTTCCAGAAGACGAAACATCCTATTTCTACAGGGAAAGGGATAAGTTAACCTACTTTCATGGGGAAAAGCGATGAGTCAGTATCCAAATAGGATAAGAAAAGTGGAGACAATGTTAGATTAGGAATCCTTGCAAGAGGAGAAGATTGATTCGACTGAGGATTTTTATACAAATAGGAAACGAATTTCTGTACTATTATAAATAGAAGGACAGGGTATGTGTAAAGGATCATCAAACACTGACTTGTAAACACAAAAAAGATCTGAGAATCGTGTTTGAGTAATAAAAGTATCATCTTGTTTGTGTCCGTGGACGTAGGTCGGATCCAAATCCACCGAACCACGTTAAATCTCTTTGTTGATTGACGCATTATCTATCTTCTGCTAAATTTTCTTTGGGTCCCCCATAACCAAACAAATTCACTATTGAAGGAGGATTATCTCGGGAGCGATATTCCCATATTACCCTGAGACTAAAATCAGCCGTCAACAAGTATCAACAACCAGAGGTATCAGTTCAGGAGCCCAAAGCAACAAAGTCTCTATTTGATTTTTATTTGTACCAACTGCCCCAAAAACAGAGGATCAAATTTTCAATCCTCAAAATGAAGATCTTGGAGCATGCTTTACCATGATGTTTGATGAAGATCTACATGAACCATCCATTCCAGTCGTATAAGATGATGAAGACCTAATGTCAGAAACATCTTTACATCCCCAGGCAAATACTTATGGAGTGACGGATGAAGAGTTGAATATAGAAATTTTAAAATACATCTGTGAAGAAAAAGTGGAGCAAGAAACCGAGCAAATGGAGGAGCAATTGTCAGACCAAATTGAAGATCCAGAGCATTGAGAAGAAACATCATTGTTCTGGGGAGTACAAATCAAAGATATCACACAGAAGCTTGAGAGAATGGAACTTCAATTCCAAGTCAAGCACCATACGAGACCTCCTGATTTTCTTTCTTTCTTTTCAGTAACCAATGGAGCGACAAAGGTTAAAATGGTGACACAAGCACTGAATGGGACAAAATTCTTTTTGCCACTTTACCGTTGGAAAAGACCCTTGAAAAGAAATGCTCATGGGATTGTCTTTAATCGGACATCCAAAACGACGTTGAAACCTCCTTGATAGATAGATTTCAGTCACGCCTGGCTGAAGATGAAAAATTTAGCGTTAGCAGAGAGGCAAACCATGCAATAATTTTAATTATTTATTGTTTTATGTATACATGTTGTAGAATTATTTTTAATGTTGTGTTATTTTTGTAGGAAAAAATAAAAACGGAATTTTTCAGGACAAAGCAAGCCAGTACAAGCGGGATTTTCACAGAATAAAAATTTTGACAAAATCACGAAGATATAAAGTCAATCCAGTAGAGACAGCCGAGTAAGGAGTCAGCTCTTGAGACCCGTCCCAGTGGATGTATCTATCGAAAGACTTGGTTTTGCCAAAAAACATAAATAAATCCTGCGTCGCGACGAGAAAACTCTGCGCGTCGCGACACCAGAGCTTAAACACAGAGCCTAAACCAGTAGCCGCCGAGATAGATCTCATTTCCCTCATTCATATCTCACTATTTTCTCTCAACCCACGACCAACTGAGTCAAGCCGAGCCAATATACCAGAAATCAAGACCCATCACAGTCAAACCGACCCATCGCCGAGCCACTACCGTGAGCCACCACCAAACCGAGATCCACACTGCTGCAACCGAAACCAAGCCATGCCGAGCCACCATCACCGAGCCGTACCAAGTCAAGACCGAACAAAAAAAAAACCGAGAGCTAACAACACCCACAGCCGAGATCTGCCCAGAAACTGAGACACCAACCACCACAACCGAGCCTCCATCCCCACCGTGAGCCGAATCATCCAACCGAGAGCCCACGGCCGATTCACTCATCACCGAGGCATACCTAGTCAAGCCGCGAACCCCCTCTGTCGAGACACAACAACCCCTTACCGAGACCACACTGAACCACAGAACTACCCTTTGCCGAGACCGAGCCATCCTTGGCGATTCCACCAACCAGCGAGACACCCATTGCCGAGCCCAAAACCGAAGACACATGTCTGAATTTTCAATTATCAACATTAAAAATTTGAAGAAAATTTGGTAATTTGTGTGGTATTGGGAGTGTTGGATTCGATTGGTTGGACTTTGGAAGTGTTGGATTTGTGAATTTTGTAGATTTGGGGGCGAAGTTGGATGTTAGTTTTAGGGTGAATTTGGGGAAATTTTGAGTTTTTAGAGGACATTCTATCGAAATTTTTACTGAAAAATGGACAAATAGCGATCGTTGTAAGAAGCGTAAATTAGACATAGATCTTAATCGGTAATTTTTCTTGTAAAATTTCAGCTAACCAGGTACTATCTTCTACATTCTACTTTTACTGTTTAAGACATTGGGGATAATGTCTCATTTAGGTTTGGAGGTGAGGATTAGTTAATAGTAACTTGTTTTTATTATGTTATTCTTAGTCCAAAATTTTTTGAAAAATACAAAAAATTTGAAAAATTTTCAAAAAATTACAAAAATATTTTGCGTTTTTGTGTTTTTATTTTGACTAAAAAGGTGAAATTGGTAAGAGATAGCTGGGTAAGGAGTTTCCACTCCTGAGACGTATCACAAACCATTTTTGAAACAAGTTAATTTTTGTTTATTTCCTTTAGAATTATTTAATTTGTAAATTCTCCTTAAAACTGACTAAAATGGATCTTCATATGCTCAATTGGCAGATATTATCAACATGCATAGTAACATACGGACTTGAACTGTAATTGAAAAGTTTGTAATATTCAGTGCTCTAAATTAATTGGAGGAACCATCTCAAAAAGCAATGGAGTAAAAAAAAAAACGTCTAAGATCCGAGTTATTAAGTCTGTAAGGGTGTTTTAACACCTAGTGCCTTAAAACCAACTGTTTTGGGAGTCACTGGCCTAAAGCTCGCTACATGGATCAAAGATGCTTGAACAAATATATATATATATCTGAAGTCTGAGTAATTAAGTCCGTAGGGGTGTCTTAACACCCGGTGCCCTAAAGCCAACTGGTTTGGGAGCCACCGACCCAACACTCGCTACATAGACGGAAGATATTGTATATAAATAAAAAAAAATCAAAGAAAAAATGAGAAAAATCTGAAAAATTATTCCATTGCTACAAAAATATGTGAATTCTGATAAAACTTTAGGACAAAAATATTACTCTCTTATCAACTACACTTGTGACTGTTGTGGGCAAAAATGAGTTGATTAATATTTTGTTGGCTATGTATATGAAGAATGGTAAATATAATCGGAGAATTTACTTATTCAGAAATTTAGAAAGAAACAAAACAACTAGTAACTTGGAGTGGAATTTCACCTGATTAGTCACTAGCTACTTTAATCTCTTTTCGCTTGTCTTTTTGCTTTTGTGTGCATTAGTTTCACTACCTTTTTACTTTTGTAAAATATTTATGGGTATCATTGCTATAAACCCTCACGAGACTACAACTCGTCCACTAGGGACACCTAGGGGTTTAAAGGCTTGTTGCATACGCTAAATGCAACGTGATCCATACGAAAATGGCTCAGTTTAATTTTAATTTCATGTTATTTTGTGTTTTGCTCGAGGACTAGCAAAATGTTAGGTTTGGGGTGTGATGAGTGGTATTTATATAACTATTTCACACTCATTTAACCTAATATTTTGTATAGTTTCTCGGGTTTTGTGAACATTTTGATGTGTTTTGTGTTGTTTTGCAGATAAATAATGTTTGGGAAGCATTTGAAGCAATTTGGGGCCAAAATAGAGGAAAAATGACAAAAGGCCAATTTTATAATTTGTCAGTGTCGCGACGCCAAGACCCTACGCGTCGCGACGCCTAAAGTGAGGCGGTCATGCTAACGTGCGCCGAGGGACACGTGTCAGAATCTGAGAAATTAGACTTGCTAACGTGCGCCGACCTTACTAACGTGCGCCGTCCACATGTCATCATCACAGAAGATCAGCTAAAATGCGTCGTCTGCCATGTGTCAAAATCTCATTGGACCAAAGCAAGCGCGTGCCACATGTCGAGTTCTCATTGGACCGAATCACCGGCGAATCACATGTTGCCACATGTCAATCTCTCATTGGGAGGTTTTCCCTGTTTTTAGAAGATTGCATCTAGATTTTGTAAATATAAATAATATTTAATTTATGTATTTTAATTTTCAGTAATAATAGTAGTTCTTCTTCTTCTCTTTTCTCATATCGGATCTCTGGTAACTAGTCTCTATAATCGGATAACTATGACCTTGTCATATATCCCGATAGCTGCAGTATATAAGAGAACTAGTTCCGTATCCTACCTGATCATCATCTCCACTATGACTGAAGTGATACTTCCATCTTGACATCACACCCAATACACTACGATTCTCAATATACCCAGAAG
The DNA here is from genome assembly GCA_019454045.1 of Zanthoxylum bungeanum. Taxonomy (NCBI): domain Eukaryota; kingdom Viridiplantae; phylum Streptophyta; class Magnoliopsida; order Sapindales; family Rutaceae; genus Zanthoxylum; species Zanthoxylum bungeanum. The sequence continues at coordinate 22,060 of SKCR01044917.1, read as the reverse complement.
AGGCGTACAGAGAACCTGTTAAAGCCCTGGACGACCAAAACCAAAGTATATTGATTATCGCAAGTATTAGCGGTGCAAGTCTCAGGTTAAGACCAAATACACCTACCTTGATTCGGACTCCCATAGACACACAATCATACTACCCATGGGATTCTGAGGGGTCTATCCAGAGTGAAGCTGTTTCCGTACCATCGGTAAACACAACCTCCTATTATACTTGCATGAGTATCCAATACCCAAATATATGAGAACTATGTCGTTATGCTCCCACAACGCGCACAAGTGCAATACTAGTCTATTCCGCATTATTGATGTCCAATCTCGATAATACTACGACTTGGGATGTTTTAATGATTAACCTTCATGGATTGATACTGTCTCATATCTTATCAATCCAGAACTAATCATATGGAATTTTATCATTTATATATCCCGGTAATCCAATTACAAATAATAAAAGAGCAATTTCCTTTGTCACATAGTTAATTTGTACAACAACACCATGTTCTGTACAAATAGTGATGATATGGGTCATAGTTGTCCAACACGGACAACCCATGGTATTTGGGCCAAAACGTTTTCATATGATCTCTAATTTTTATATATTAAAACCTCGGGAAAGCTAAGACTAAGACTATAACTTTCGCATTGGATATTTTTCCAAATTCGAATCTAAAGCAAGTCAAAAATCATGATTTTCGTAGCTGCTACAGTAAATTTTGAGAATAGAGGTATTTGGGCCAAAACCTTTTCATACGATCTCCAATATTTTTATATTTTATATCTCCGTAAAGCTAAGTCTGAGACCTACAACTTTCGCGTTGGATATTTTTCCAAATTCAAATCTAAAACAAGTCAAAATCATGATTTTCGTGGCTGCCATAGTAAATTTCGAGAATAGACTAGAAGTTGGTGATGTGGCACAATCTTAGCCACTCATCCGATTACAAAAGAAATCAGCCCTTTCCTATAAATAAGGCATTATTCACTCAACCTCTCAAGCTATAAACGTGAGTTAGGGCAAGGGAAATGTTCTCCAAATTTTCTTCATTTCCATGGCCAAATTTGATGGAAGGGTGATGATTCTCAAGTTCCAAAAACACAAAGTAAGCTTCTAACTGCCTTTCTTTCTTTATTTATCAGTTTTGGGCAAGGAAATTAGAGCCCAAAGTTGAGATATTATACGTCATAGAATTTAGATTGGCTCAATTGGCATTGAAAGTGTTATTAGTGAGCATTTTGAGAAGTGTCTTGATAGTATTAACATGAAATGAAGCCATTGTGTGTATGAATATGTGGGAGAAGTATACTTTGAGATTTAGTTGTATATGGAAGTTGGGGATTGTATATGCTTCTTTTGCATTGATGTGGAAGTTTACAGAAGTTCCAATGTGAGGGTGTTAATGTTATGGTATGAGGACTGTAGAGCATGTCCTTGAGGAATAGGTTTTAGACCCTGAAAATATGCCAGCGTCGCGACGTGTCACCAGAAGGTGCTTATTGCCTCAATCTGAACATGTGGGTGTCGTGACGCAGAACACGCAGCATCGCAACACATAACGAGCAAAGGCTGCCTCAGGTCTGAACAAGTGAGCGTCACGATGTGAAACATAGTATACTCTCTACCTGGCTTGGATTGCATGGGCATCATGACACGTCAGACTTGGCGTCGCGATGCGATACATGAAAAGTTGAATAACATCTCAGTTTTATTCTAGGATGTTAAGGACCACCTAAAAGTTTCATATTAAGGCATATACACGCAATATGACAAGTTGTAAGCATAATACGTCATATGGTGTTGATAGATTAGCAGAATTGAGAAGTTTAGTCTAACCTCAAAATATATCTCATACCTCATGTCCTAATTGAGTTTCTCGATTATATATCATCGCAGGAATTGCAACATTCTTCGACGAAGCGATGTAACATCAGCCAGATCCTAAAATCAGTGAGTGGACCATTTTCTCAACTGATTTCATTTAAGTTATTTCCAATATATGACTTACTTTTAAAAGCACATAGGGTGTTAGCCAAAGTTTGTTTCAGATATTTTACTATTGAGAATGTTCTAGAAAGTTGTGACTTGTAAAGCATGATCTTATGGTTTTCAAGGCATGGGGAAAAGCCACCTCAGTATGTAACTTGACTCAGATATGAAATTGAATCATACATATATTGTGTGCACACGCTGTTCAGGACTAGGGATGATTGATGCCCCTAAATCTCAAATATTGGGTCAGGAGAGTTGCATAGATCCGCACCCCCGGCTCCAGATTTGTGGCTTGGAGGACAGAGATACGTAACACCCCAAGACCACCAGATATTTACGCATAGAGGGACACCCCTAAGGGTTAGATTTTACGTATGGGAGGATGGCGACACGTAACACCCCCATACGCCAGATATTCATATATAGACATTCAGATACAGATTTCTCAGAAAATATTTTCAGATATGGATTTTCAGAGATAGACTTACAGAAAAGATGATTTTAGAAAGAGTTTTTATTAGAAACTGTTTTATGAGAATCTCATAGACTTATAGACCAGAAGTAGTTTTTCAGAAAAGTTTTCCAGAAAGAGAATTGTTTTCAGATAAGAACAAAGATTTCAGAAACGATGATTCCCTTGAGAGAAAATTTGGTTATTAGAAGCATGGATTTTCAAGAGCATTTTATTTCTTATTTTAAACTGTTCACTCACTAGATCGTTCAAACGATCTAATTTCCCTCACTCCTAGTTTCTTATTTTGTAGGTACACCCGGAGGACGAGCTCAGGAGGATGGATACTGATGGTAGTCACTAGAGGATCTGAGTCCACCAGGTCGAGTTATAGATTTAGTACAGTCACATTTTAAAAAACATCATGTATCATGCATTTTGTATAAGCTGATTTTTATGTCTGTTACAAATTAGGTGTTAATGACAGAGTTACAGTGTGTGATGTTTTGTATACATGAATATCAGTATTGAGTTTCATTTCACGTTGTTGAGTCAGGGCAATGGTCCCTATAAATGATTCAGTAATTGAGATGAGTTTAATAATGAAGATCACAGTCAGATAGTCAGAGGCTTAGGGGGATAGGTTAGCTTATTCCCTGCCGGTAGCATCTTCTAGATGGAGATGTTACAAAGATGGTATCAGAGCATGGTCTAAGGAGTCAGTGATTGCAGTGGGTAGAGTGTTGGGGTCTTGTATACGTAGTATGCCCGGGATACTAGTATGTGAGGTACATCCTCAAGCCCTATATATACAGATTAGTAAGAATTCCCAAATTTATTTGAATTTTCTTTCTAATGAAAGTAACCATAATTCTTGTCTAAGTTGAAAATCCTTTCGTAATCATCCTGGTTTATTACCATAAGTTCAGAACAAGCTATGAAACTAAGTAGTAAAGATCTAGGAATATCCACCCAAAAGAGTAAAAGGAGAAAGAGAAAACTAAAAGAAAAGTAAGGAAAAATGTATAGATACATAAGCAACCAAAGGCAATAAGTGATAGAGAGACAGGATCAGATAGATAAGAAAGTACTAGAACTTACAGTAGAAAGGAAAATTTAAAAAGCTTGAGGAAGAGTAAATGTTGAGTAGGCCTAATAAAAGTTCATTTCCTCAAAGTAAGATTCATTTCCTCCACAGAAAATTACTTCAAGCCAATTTAATAGCCTTCGAGTACTTAATATAGTTTCCCCGAGTAACGAGAGATAGTCATAAAGATAAAAGAAGTAGGAATCAAGATTAGACATATGAGTTCTAATAGACAGGAAATGCCAAAAAAGAATGAAGAGATTCTAGTTCCCCATACCCAGGTCCACAAGAAAATAAATGAACCACCACTAGCCTTGGTAGCATGGCTTGGAACCAAGAAATATGATATAGAGATAATATAGCAAGATGTGAAAAGTAACAAGGGAGTTCAGTACATAGAGTAACAGAAATAACGTAGCTTGGAGGAAGAAACATAAAGTAGAGACCTCAGAATAGGTGATAAGAGTTGTGGAACCCTAAGACATGGAGTAATCGACCCAGGTCCCGGCAGAACAAATGACAACTACTCATTCTAATAGCCCTGACCCTAGTAAGTGAATAAGACACCCAATCAGATCATCGTGGGGTTTAGACAATTAGCAGAAACGTGTATTCATAGATCCCTATGGAAGGTATGTATTTATCCTCAATGTAGAGCCCTGTAAGGATTTGAGTAAGTAAAAGAGAAAACTTAACGGGATAGACAAATCATGAGGCAGTAAAATAGTTGAATCAATGAATTTGAGAGAACCTAGTTAAGAATTATAAGACAGTAACATTCTGTGTGAGATAGAGTAGTTTGAAGCCATAGTAAGTCTAGCCAACTCTATAAGTGATAACTTGTTCCATCATAGAACTGGAAGCCTTCAAGGAAGTAAAGGCTCATAAGAGTAAGAGAATCCTAGAGAGCAATATTTAAAAAATGTAGTATATAACCTATATAGAGCCCCTATCATACTAGAACAGAAGAAATTGGTAGAAGAGTATCACCCAAACCAAAGGTATTAAAGGTGACATCCTAACATATCGAAGAACATTGACTTTTAGAGTAGTATAAATCAAAAAGGGTTTAAGAAACATAGATAAGTAAGAAATCTAAGTACCAAAGCAAGAACTTCGAGGGAGAAGAATACCAGAAAGAGTATGGTAAGATTTTGAGAGGGCATGAACCTCAAGGAGGTTCTCAGTAAGAGAAAGTATGACCAACAGTCGAAGATAAATCCTGAGTAAAGTTGAAAGGGAAAATTCAGATAGCTCATAGCAATAATACCCTAGTGTGAGAGCCTAACAAAAGTATGTGTATATAAGGGAACCCTAGGGTTATAAACAAATAGCTTGGGCACCTACAGTACGCATAGCTAGCGAGACCACGACAAATAAAAAGGACTTCAGGACCAGCCCACCCTCATAACACTCGCTAGAAAACACAGACCTTCATGTTCGTCCCGATGATACTCCTAGAAACAAGTGAAACCGTAGTGTAATAAATATCCTATAAGGTAGGGTAAGAAATAATTGAAAGATAATACCCCTCATAAAAAAGACAAATACAGTGATCTCAGAAGTTCCATAATAGATAAGAACATGAAGAAGAATGAAATGACATCAAGTAAAAGATGGAGGTGGAATTGTTGAGATAAGACGAAAATAGAAATAGATACTAGATAAAAAATGACAAAAGTGCATAATGATAAGATAAATTTTCAGTGGTACTATGGAATAGTAAGCTTTTTCACAGTTGGGATAAGACTTGAATTTTATTATATGAGAAATGTGAGAAAGATATTGATAGTAACCCGTATGTTTCCCTTCGCATCGCACCAGTAAGGATTATGCATAAGATGACTTAAAAAGGGACTTATTGAGGGATAACCTAAAGACAGCCAAGAAAACTAAGAATACTGATATTGTTGAGACCGGGACAGCACCTGACAGGATAAGACTCGATGGATAATTGAAGGTGGAGTATTCTAGAGTGCAAGTAGGCACGGAAAGAATAGTCAGCATAAAAGACAGTAACCGTACACTTACTAGAAAAGAAATTAAAGGTGTAAAAGGAGTACGAATATAAACCAGAACATAATCACTAGTGCCAACATTAATAATAAAGAACACAATAAAGAACAAAATTTCTTAGCCGATTGAGAAGGATCGCCATAAAAACTACTCGGAACTAACATCCTAATTTTGAGAGCCATCAATCGATATCGATAGTACATAAAGAAGTTAGCTATGAGTTATGAAGTCTTAAACCCATAAATAGTTAAAAATATGAGAACTCAAAGGAAAGAGCTCATAAGCAGTGGAAGCATTGCAAAGAGAAAATATAGAGGGTTACATAGTTAGTTAAGATATGATAATGAATACTAGAATAAGATCTAGTATGTGGAGCGAAGGAAATACATAGAAAAATATATCTTGTGATGTCATTAAAGTGGTTATGTTATAAAGAATAGGTGAAGAACCTGAGGTATACTCAAGTCAGGGGAAAGTGAAGGTCATTGGCTGTAGTATAAATTACAATAGTGACACCTTAGACGTGAAGAATGACAGAAGTCCCTATAGATATTTAGGAATTATTGTTGTCATGGCAAGAGATATAAGAGGTTTAAAACCAGAATGGAACTAAGATGAGTAAAACGGCAGGCCATGAATATAGTACAATTTTAGAACTGATAAATAATGCAAATATAAGAAAACAAGTAAAGGAAGATAAAAGTAGCATAGGTCAGATACCTTCAAACATAGTTGAGCCTAAACAATTTAGCATCAGTATGATTCGAGGACGAATCCTATTTAAGGTGGGATAATTTGTAATGACCGGTAATCTTCACTACTGATACATTATGGGATGAGTATTACATAATATAAAATATGTTTGAAAACATATACACTCATGAAATGACTTTGGAGACAATCAGTAAATTGTGAGAAATTACGATACAAAATGATACAATGTTCCACTCCGGACGGCCCATGGTATTTGGACCAGAACTTTTCATAAGATCTCTGATTTTTATGAATTTTATATCACCAGAAAGCTAAGACTGAGACCTACAACTTCCGTGTTGGACACTTTTCTAAATTCAAATCGAATTCAAGTCAAAAATCATGATTTACATGGCTGCTATAGTAAATTTCGAGAATAGACTAGATGTTGGTGATGTGGCACAATCTTAGCCACTCATCCCATTACAAAAGAAATCAGCCATTGCCTATAAATAAGGCATTAGTAACTCATCTCTCTCAATCTAAAAATGTGAGTTAGGACAAGGGAAAAGTTCTCTAAATTTTCATCATTTCCATGGCCAAATTTGATGGAAAGGTAATGATTCTCAAGTTGCAAGCACACAAAGTAAGCTTCTAACTCCCTTTCTTTCTTTATTTATCAGTTTTGAGCAAGGAAACTAGAGCCCAAATTTCGCACCTTATATATCATATAATTTGGATTGGCTCAATTGGCATTAAAAGTGTTATTAGTGAGCATTTTGAGAAGTGTCTTGATAGTATTAGCATGGAATGAAGCCATTGTGTTTATGAATGTGTGGGAGAAGTATACTTTGAGATTTAGTTGTATATGGAAGTCGGGGATTGTATATGCTTCTTGTGCATTGACGCAGAATGCATATCGTTATGACACGTAACGAGCAGAGAATCTGCCTCGGGTCTAATCAAGTGAGCATCGCGAGGCATAGCTGTAGACACTACATTTTTGCATGATCCCGATGATGAGCCTCGTATGGAGGCACTACCTGAAAATTTACGGAAGTTACGAAAAATGAATGTCGGAAGGAAGGAAAACCTCCAAAATTAGCACCTCATCAGATTCAGACTCACTAGCCAGCCTCGGATTCGCTCAGTCAGTTTCTGCTTCAAACCTTAGCCTCGTACCCACCATGCAGCCCATGCAATCGGTCCATTATGCCCTTGCACCTTCGGCCCATCAGCCCAAAACCCCACACACGCCCATGCAATCCATGCAAATCATTTCATCAAATCACTTTCCAATTCAATGAGATTTTGGGATCCCATCCTTACCAATTTAACAAGGTTTGAGATATCCTCATCACTAAATTTATGAGATTTTATTACCAAAATAATTTGATAATATATTCCTCAAATTTCCATGATTTGTTTCCCTATTTGGAGATCCCTTCAAATCATTATAAAAATGAGACTTTTTATTTGGAGGCTCTTGGACGACAACCCTAGTAGGCTCTCTTCTTCTTCTTCAAGCTATCACCGAAACCAAAACAAAACAACCAAAACCACCGAGATGAAAAAAAAAACCAAATCACCAAAAAGAACAACAAAAGACAACCAGCCAACCACTAAAAAAACAAAACTACCAACCACCGAAAAACAACCAGCCAACATCCCAAAAAAACAAACCAGCCAACCACGGAAAAGTAATCAGCCAACTACCTAGAAAACAAAGAAAAACCATAAAGCAACAACCAGAAAAACAACCAGAGAAACAGTGAAGCAGAAACCAAAACGGAAAACCAAAAAACAACCAACCAGCGACCCAAAAAACAACCAACCAGCGAAGAAACAACCATAACCTGCGACATCAGCGCAAACTAGAACTAGAAATCGAGAAAACAGTGAGCAAAAACAACAAACCAGAAACATCAAACAGTGAACCAGCAACCTGAAATATCAAACAGCGAACCAAGCTCCGATCCTTCAGGCGACGACCTAACATATTTCTGAGAAAACAACTTAAAAGGTAAGACCTGAGGGCACCTTTACCATATTTATTTTCATAGTTCCGGGCGCTGCATGTCTGGCAGGATGTGAAATACGTCCAGGCGGGAATGCGAAGTCCTACATCAAAGATGGCTAAATTTCTGGTCACATTTTTTTCTTTATTTAGCATTTCATTATTTATCTTTATTTTTTTATCTATTTATTCACTTTTATCGTTGTTTTATTATCTCCCATTTATTTTGTTTATTTTTTGTTCATGTTGATGATTGTACGTATATGCATTGTTATATGTTTTCATGTCTATTTTTTTTTCCGTTTACATTACATTGATGATTATGTATGTTATTATCCCTTGCGGTATATCGGATGGAAACCCATACGTAAATTTCTTAGCTGAATCCAAATGCCCGGTAGTGTGGTCTTTACTTGGGATATAACTCCACGTGCCACTCGGGAAATACTCGTATATGCGTGATTAACCCCATTTTTTGTTTGCTATTTATTTATTGACGCTTTTCCTGCTTTTGATAGTTTATTATTATTTTCGTTATCGCATCTTGTATTTCTTAATTTAATGTGCTTTTGGAACTACGTTATTGTGATTATTATTTTGGTTGGGTATGTTATTACATTTTTATTCATTTTTATCTATGAATTGCATTAAGACTTGGCTATACCACTGTGTGAACCCGTCCATTATACTGGCATAATAAGGGATCATTACGAACCCAACGGTTTGAGGTCTTCCCTTGCGATGGCTGAGTGCGGCCTTAAATCTTTCCCATTTCACACTAGGTGGAGACTCCTTTATTCTCCGGTTTAGTCCCCCGCGGGCTGATTCGTACTCTCTACGGGTTATGAGCCCAACAGTGTCATGGTCGCCGAGCATCATAGGCATAGCGGTAAAGCCTGCTTCGCTCCTACAGATGGCGACTCCACTGGGGATAGAGAATCGGCCCCGAAATAATGCCTTGTAGTGTCCGTGGCTTTAGCTTTGGTTAACCAAGTCTCATATATTTTGCATACCTTTTTTTACACCCGATAGCGTCATGTATCGTGAAGTCGCTTTCACTCAAGGGGCATATCGTTATATGATGATAACCATCACTTGTTGGAACGTACCCTAAGGTATAAAAAAGGCATGCACACTTGGTCACTCGAACCCTTGAGTGTGGAGACCTAGTTGTGTGCAACCCTTTACCGATAAGAGCCTTATCCATACCCTTGTAAGCCCATATACGAACCATAGTTATGTGTCTTATAGAAGCGACCCCCCCATGCTTGTGTTTGGGCCCCCTATCATTTGAAGTTGTTTAGCCACCTTATCGCAAAAGTGTAAACATGTTGGGCCTTTTCAACTGGGACAAGTTTACACCTCGTGATAATCTGATTGAACGCTTTAAAATGATAACGGGCCAACTTGTATGAAAACCTTGATGGGCTTAGAAGGTCCAAACATGATCCGAATTTGTCAGATGCATGAGTCCGATATCTGCACTGGCTTTCATCCAGGAAGGGTACGCCTTGTTACGGCATATTTGTATAATTTTGGATATATCCAAGTCCATCCCCACCACAACCATGATTACCGAGGGCCCAATTCGTAGTTTCTAGACATTGGCACGATCCTCATAATAGACTTAGTCAATCTTGTAAATGGGCGGTCTTTGTCTTTTACTGATGAAAATGGACTAAGGTATCCAAGGTTCACCCCTATAGCGTAAGAGAGAACGATTTTGTGTACCCCACATTGGTGCATAAAATGAGCCATACCTAGGGCATAAATGAACTTACAACGGGTGTGGGAGGAATAAGGTCAGAAGGGTATATGTTGTATTGATAACCACATTCATCTCATGCATCTCATGCTTATCATGTATCACATGCATACACGCATCATGCTGACCCTTTATCCTAAAATCCATCATAGATATCTGTTGGGTTAGAGAAGAAGAGAGACTTGTCAAGAAGCGGTTATCAAGCATGGATGCGTCAGGCAACGGAGGTTCCCGCATGGATCAATTGGAGACTAACATGACCAAAATTACTGAGCAACTACAAGCTTTGACCAACGTTGTGGCCAATCTGGCAGTACCCCGCATAGTGGGAATATAAAACAATGAGGATGGCAGGCGTGAGGAGACCCCGAATAGGGTGAGCTAAGGAATCCATGTTTTTGCTGATGACATGGCTGAGTATGCCACGGGAAGGATATCCGGGCCTCAGGTAGAGTTACAGAAACTCATAGAACAAGTTGAGTCAGTTACCCGGAAGATGAAGGGAAAACATGAAGATCTATTATACTATGATGCGATGACTTTCGAAGAACAGCTGCCTCCCTAGTTTAAGATGTCTGACATGGCCAAGTTCAATGGAAATGGAGATCCCATGGTCCATCTCCAACAATATGTTTTAGTGATGAGTTCAGTGGGTTTGTCGAAGCGCCAGGTGCAGAAGATGTTCGGTATGTCACTGGAGGGGGCGCTGGTAGTATGGTATCATGGCCTGGAGAGAAAGGTCAGGGATGACTGGAGGGCATTGGCAGAGGCCTTCCTGAACCAATATGTCACAGACATGGAGAAAGACATGTCACTCCGTGACCTAGAAAACACCAAATAGAAGCAAGAAGAGACCTTCAAAGATTATGTGGATCGCTGGAGAAACCAGCTCTTGAAGATGCAGACACGGCCCTCAGAGAAGGACCAGATTAAGATGATCATTAAGGATACCAAGCCCTCTATTTATAACAAGCTGATAAGGATGACCTCCATGATTGTGACTTTCGGCAGTTAAGAGAACTGTCATGGATATCGAGGAAGAGGAAGCCGAGAACATAAAGTTTTATAGCCAGAATATAAAGACCATTGGGGGGCCTTCAGAGACCAAGCTCGCTCGTGCTGAAGTCGCCGCAATCAGAAAAAGACGATTCTCCAATTTTGGTAGACCTTTGTCAAACGTGTTTGAAAAGCTGAAGAGGCAAAGACTCCTAAACCCCTTAGAACCCAAACCACTTCCAAACCCTGTGCCACACCACTTCGACCTAAACCTATACTGTCACTACCATCAACAAAAGGCCACGAAACCGACAACTGCACCCGCCTTAGGCATGAGATCCAAGACCTCATTGACACCCTAAGATATCCGACCCGGAAAAAGAACAACCCAACACACCCATAAAACTCTACCCAACTACCACTCTGTTCCACCACCCACCTACATAATCAACTCCGGCCTGCCCGAAAGCTTTGTCCTCCAAACCCTCAACCACCAAGCTTCTTGCGTGGGGATATGGGATAGCAGTAGTGAAGATGAAACAGAGCAGGGGAGAGATTTCTGGGAAAACTTCTCGAGCAATGATGAGGATGAGGTAAAGGGGATGACTCACAGTAGATGTTTTTACAGTGATGTAACAGATAAAGGCAAAGAAGTACTAAAAAAGGCCAAAAGGTGATGAAGAATACAGATAACACCGAGGGGAATACTGTGTTGCGTCAATTGAAGAAAACACAGGCACGGGTGAACATATGGAGTTATTATACACCTCTCAATAGTACAGGCATGCCATGGTAGAAGCTCTAAGCAAGATAATGGTACCTGAAGATGCAAACTCGACGATGTTCATAGGGTCGGTACAGAAAGAGGGTAGGAAGATTATAACATTCTCCGTAGAAGAGCTCCCGATGGAGGGGAGGAATCACAACAAGTCGCTATTCATAAAAGCAGAAGTAAGAGGCAAGAAGACATTTTGTGTGATGGTGGATGATGGCTCATCTATCAATGTGTGCCCTTTGAAGATCCTGTCAAGGTTGGGTATGCAGATAACATATTTAAGTCCCTCCAGCATGACTATCAAAGCATATGACGATAGCAAATGGGAGTCAAAGGTACTTTCATCACAGTAGTCAAAGTGAGCCCAATAGAAGACGAGGTTGAGTTCACAGTGCTTGATATCCCAACTACATTTGCTCTATTATCAGAGAGGCCATGATCTCATAGACTTAGGGGCGTGCCATCCACCTTGCACCAGGTTATTAAGTTCCCGTATGGAGAGCGACTCGTCACCATCGGGGCTTAAGAAGACAATGTTGTGGCTGCTTTAGATATACAACCTTTCACAAGGTTCCAAGTGGTGGAAAACTTCGAAGAATGGGTGGACCTTAAAGTGGCTAGAATCATGGAAAAAATAAAATATGAGTCGGGCACAGGTTTGAGTGCTAGAGGCTAGGGAATAAGAGCACTACCGGATTTCAAGGGACAGACCAGTAAGAGAAGATTGGAGTATGAATCCAATGGGAATGAGCCGATGATCAAGAAAAAATGATGAAGTTGATGAAATACTTTGTGAAAGCCACAGGATATCAAGAAGAGCCTGAACCCGTAGAAGTCAATGGGATCATAGTACTAGGATTCAAGATCTTCAAGGATGTGATGGGAAAAGAACCACAGGCAGAGGAATTTGTAAAAGAGGAAGATAAATGGGAAGAAGAACTACTGCAGTTGGAGAATCTAACGCTCGAAGAAAGTAAGAAGACGAAAGAAGACATGGCTGCAAATGTCGAAGATGTGTATTTTCCTTACTTATTAATAATAAAGACATTGATTTTGCATACTTGTTCGAGTCTTTTCCTATTATTCCGCATCATAACATTCTTAACATGAGCATATTTGACATTGATTCAACAAAGACAAATACACTTAATCTTGGTACATATGAAAACCCCAAGGAAATTTTAATTACAAGTGAGGTTACCTCTGATGAGCGGAAAGAATTAGAGAGAATATTAATAAAATATGCAAAAGTATTCGCTTGGTCCTATAAAGACATGCCATGAGTGGACAGGAGTATTGCCCACACATGATACAAACTTATCCAAACATGAGGCCAGTAAAAACAGAAGCTACGAAGAGTGAGGCCAGAATGGGCCGAAAAGGTTAGGGAAGAAGTCAAAAAGCAAATGGATGTGGGGTTCTTATAGGTGGTGAAGTACCCCGAGTGGTTAGCCAATATTGTGCTGGTACCGAAGAAGGATAGAAAGGTTAGAATGTGCGTGGATTATAGGGACCTCAACAAAGCTTGCCTAAAAGATGATTTTCCCCTACCCCATATAGACGTGTGGTTGATAGCGTGGATTTATCTGTTATGTACTCATTCATGGATGGATTCTCAGGATATAACCAGGTCTTCATGGCTGAAGAAGACAAGCATAAGACTGCCTTCGTCACTGAGTGGGGTATATATTATTACAAGGTGAAGGTGTTTAGACTTAAGAATGCGGAAGCACGTTATCAATGAATGGCCACTACGCTATTCCACGATTTGATGCATAAGGAGATTAAGGTATACATGGATGACATGATGGTTAAATCAGAGATGAGGGTCGGACATATAGAAGCGCTGGAGAAATTCCTTCAAAGAGTCAATAAGTACAACATCCGACTCAACCCCAAGAAATGTGTGTTTAGGGTAACATCCGGAAAGTTGTTAGGGTATACAATATGAATGGGAGGGATATAAGTAGACGCAGAAAAGATCAAGGCAATTACCATGCCCGCATCGATGACAGAAAAGGAAGTTACATCTTTTCTCAGGAAAATCCAGTATATCGGTCGATTCATTGCCAAACTAACATTAGTATGTGAGCCCATCTTCAAGCTATTGAGGAAGGACCAACCTGTGGAGTAGAATGGGCATTGTCAAGAAGCTTTCGAAAAACTCAAAGAATACTTGGTTAAACCACCCGTCTTGAAACCCCCAAGGCCGGACACACCCTTCATGTTGTATTTGGCCATAGAACCCGAAGCGCTGGGGGTGATGATAGTACCGGAAGATGGGACAGGGGTGGAACATGCAGTCTACTACCTCAGTAAGAAGATGCTTCCGTATGAAGCCCGCTATCAAGAGGTGGAAAAGATCTATTTGGCGGTGATATGGGCTTCCCGAAAGTTGTATCATTACTTCCAATCCTATAAGATACAAGTGGTAGCAAAGGAGGATCCCCTAAAGTATTTACAGTCAGTACCTTCAATGATGGGGAATGAGGCAGTGAGAATGTCAAATTTGGAAGGGAAATAGTTCACCGAGCCTATCAACGTAGACAGGCTGAAACAATACTTTGCATAAAAAAAACACAGAGAAAAGCTCGTTGGGTTGAAAATCCGTAAAGGACAGCCCAAGCAAAATATAGAGCATGAGTGAGAAAGAAAAATGGTAAATTGTAAAATCCATGAGGAATAGTTAGCAACATAGGTATCCTTGCAATGCAGTCATTATTTCCTACATATGTACTAAGAAGTAATGCGAACGCCTTTATCGAAACAAATGCTCAAAATGTTCATAGATTGCATAAATCCCAGCTAACCGGGAAAGATTAGAGTCAAGTAATTACAAATCACGTCTTTTATTTCTTAGATGCTAGACCAAGGTCAGGAGATCTAAGAAAAGAACTCTGAGAATGAAGAAAAAAATAGCAACCTCAGGAATGAGGACAAGGAACTCCGAGAATAGAGAGCCACCTCGGGAAAGAGGACGAGCGAAGAGCCTCGAGAATGAGGACTATCAGATCTAAAAAAAGAGAAAAAAAAGAAAAAAAAAAGAAATTTTTTTAGCTCATTGAGTTGAAAACCTGAAAAGGTGACTCATGCAAGATAGAGCAATCCGCTAAATTGAAAATCCGAAAAGACAGCTTAGGTAAAAGATAGGACGAACCTGTAAGACAAAGGGACTCCTAAGAAACCGGTTTACATGATGGTGCTTTATTCTGCCGAAACCTTGAAGCGTCTCAGCGAAGATAAAGGGGGAGGGACAATGACCATATCAGATTCCCTCGATGATGTACAATAAACGATAGTCGCCTCTCGCCTTATCACAACCTACTAAAAGGTATTGGGCCAAGATACAGAATAAGACTACACTTATCTAGGGATGTGACCCTACCTCCAACGTGGAAGATACACGCAAAATGACTTGTAACTCAATGGACGAAGCACAAAGCAGTATCTTTTTCGCATCCTCATGACAGCAAAGGAAAGCTTTGGGAATCGGAAGACATGATTTTCAGTATCCGAGAAGGGTAGTAAGAGAAAAATGCAAGCCGAGAATGGCAACAAACTCCTCGGGGAGAGGGCATGTTTCGAAATCGGGGAATCAGAAGACATGTGGCCACTTTCAAAAAGGCGTAATCCACCTTGACCCGGTGCAGAGCAGAAAGCTGAGCTAGGTCTAGGGATGAACAATCTACCACCCCGCAAATAAGGGACACAACGGGATCTTGAGCCATGGGACCAAAGAGAAATGAGCAATCACTAGAGGAGAATTGGCAGAAGGAAACTGTAAGCAGAGCAAGAGGGCACCAAAGGCCAAGAGGATTCCTAAAGGGGCGAAGAAAACCTTCTAACGCAAGGAATGCCTAACCAAGGATGACATCAAGCCAATAGGACAAAGACACCCCATTAGAGTAGGGAATGCATCCATGCATACATGCACACATGTCGCAAACACATGATTTTTGTTTTGTGTTCACAGGCTTTGAAGAAAAAGAAAAAAGCCGCAAAGACAAACAACTCCAAGAATAGAGAGGACCCTCAGGAATGAGGACAAGCAACTCCAAGAATAGAAAGGAACCTCGGGAATAAGGATGAGTAAAGAGCCTCGAGAATGAGGACGGATCAGGGATCGAAGCACTTCGCCATGAATCTGAGAGGTCGAAGCACCTCGCCGTCAGAGATTGAAGCATCTCACATCCAAAGGAACCTCGAGAATGAGGACAAGAAAATAGCCTCGAGAATGAGGATGGATCAGTGGTCGAATCACCTCGCCATGAATCCCAGAGGTCGAAGCATCTCCCATCCAGCATGGTTCGAGAATGAATCTCAGGGGTCAAAGCACCTCACCGTCAGAGATCGAAGCATCTCACACGCAGAAAGGTTCGGGAATGAATCCTAGGGGTCAAAGCACCTCGCCATGAATCCCAGAGGTCGAAGCACCTCACCGTCAGAGATCGAAACATCTCACACCCAGCATGGTTTGGGAATGAATCCCAGAGGTCGAAGTACTGACCGGCGTAAACACACACGTATAACGCAAGCGTACGTATCGTTCAAGTAGTATAAAAAGTATCGATCCCACGAGGACTTAAAACCTTTTTGTTATCAATTTATTGGGCCAAATGATTACCAGTATCTAACAGGTTGTTTGATTGATTTGAAAAGGTGACGATTCTAAATTTAAAGGCAAGTAACTAAAATTGGTTGAAAAGATATTTTGAGAAAATTCAATATTAAAACTATATAGGGTTGTGATTTATTCCAATATTATTTAAAGATGAAGTGGTTATTTTATAATTGGGTAAAATATTGATTTATTAACCTGGAACACTAAATTATGTAAAAGCCTCTTCCGATGGTCAATTACAAATATCCAATTTAACCTAATTAACCATATGTCTATGTTAATCAAATTAACTGGATTCATTAATATTAAGTTCCAATTATGGCTACCCCCGCCCAACAGGTCTATTCCTATCCTGTAAGGAAATCTATTAAAGGTTATCTATCCTCAAGGAAGATCGTGGGTTATTGAGTCTGAGGTCTTAAACCTAAAATCCCTATGTCTAGTTCATTTTAAGTTTACCTTATCAATTTTTATTAGTGGCCAGTTAATAAAAAGCATTAAGAGTAAGACTCAATAAATAAATCTTTATATTACCCAAATTATAATTTAACCCTTATAAACCGGTGATATTGGATTTCATCACAACCCTAGATTACTAACTTAGTTATGACACATAGCTAGGGCTAGTAAAAACTTAAAAGACATAAATGAAAATGCTGAAAAGTAAATGCGGTGAATTAAAATGCTAAAAAGTAAATTACAAATGAAATAAAAATGCTAAGGCAAAAGGAATTACTTTTACTATTACTAATTTAGATATCTCCCATAAAATAATATATAAACTTGTGATAATATTTTACCAACCGACCAATCTGGCGGTATCCTGATTAAGTCAAATTAAGTCCAACCAGCCATATAGGTGGTAATATTTGTCCATAATCCAGCCATAAAGGCGGTACCAAAAATAATTTACCAACCGACCAATATAGCGGTATTCCTTTATTAATCAGGTTCAAACAACAGAAAATAAATTTACCAACCGACCAATATAGCGGTATTCCTTGATTAGTCAGGTTTCAACCAGATTAAAATTAAATTACCAACCGACCAATATAGCGGTATTCCTTTATTAATCAGAATTTTAAATAGTAAATATATTATTTTAAGGGAGATTAATCTAAATAGCAATAGTAAAATAATTACCTTTCACCCTAGCATAGGGAAGTTACCTCCGCATAGTGAATAGTAAAAAATAGAAGGAGTGAGAGAGAAAGGTGTAATGAAAACTGAAAATTCGCGGCCTATTTATAGCAAAAAAAATTCACTGTTTGGTCACTGTGCGCGAGTCGCGACGCTAAGGCGTTGCGCGTCGCGACGCTCATTTGTCGACGTGGCACAATGAGACGGCGACACGTAGCAAGGCGGCTGACTGTACAACTGACACGTGTCAAGGCGGCTAATTCTCAATTATTGTGATGACGTCATGCTGACGTCATGCTGACGTGGAGGCGACGTGGCGATGACGTGGCGCTGACGTGGCGTGGCGGCTGACTGTACAACTGTCGGCACAATGGGATGGCGACACGTGGCGACACGTGTCAAATTCTGATTGGCTGAGGCTGACGTGGCATGTTGACTCGGTTGACTTGCTGACGTGTCTGATGACGTGGCATGACACGTGGCATGGTTGACTCGTTGACCGATGACATGGCTGATGACGAGGCGACACGTGTCATGTCAGAGTGTCGGCAGCATATGATGTTGACACGTGTCACGGCGCACGTTAGCAGATCGGATGTGATGGTGACACGTGGCACGGCGCATTTTAGCAAAGTCAAACTTTTCAAATTGTTGACCCGTTGACCATGGCGCATTTTAGCAGAACCGGCACACGCTGGGCGTCGCGGCGCGAAGTGCTCCAGCGTCGCGACGCGCAGAAGACCAAAATAACCCTGTTGACGCATTTTTGTCCGGTTTTGCCCCAAATTGCCTCCAGTGCTGTCCAAACTTTATTTATCTGCAAAATAACAATAAAACACATCAAAACGTTCATCAAACCCGAGAAACTATACAAAATATTAGATTAAATGAGTGGGAAATAGTGATATAAATATCACTCATCACACCCCAAACCTAACATTTTGCTAGTCCTCGAGCAAAATACAAAATAAAAACATAACAAAATTTAACTAAGCCATTTTCGTAGGGATCACGGTTGCATTTAGCATATGCAACAAGCCTTTAAACCCCTAGGGGTCCCTAGTGGACGAGTGTAGTCTCGTGAGGGTTTACAGCAATGATACCCACAAACATTTTACAAAAGTAAAAAGGTATTTAAAACTAATGCACACAAAAGCAAAAAGACAAGCGAAAAGAGAATAAAGAAAGATAGTGACTAATCAGGTGAAAATTCTACTCCAAGTTACTAGTTGTTTTGTTTCTTTCTAAATTACCGAATAAGTAAATTCTCCGATTATTTTTGCCATTCTCCATATACACAGCCAACAGAATATTAATCAACTCATTTTTACCCACAACAGTCATAAGTGCAGTTGATAAGAGAGTAATATTTTTGTCCTAAAGTTCTATCAGATTTCACACCTTTTTGTAGCAATGGAATAATTTTCTGATTTTTCTGATTTTTTTCTTTTGATTTTTCTCTATTTTTTATTTTTATACAATACCTTCCGTCTATGTAGCGAGCTTTGGGTCGGTGGCTCCCAAACCAGTTGGCTTTAGGGCACCAGGTGTTAAGACACCCCTACGAACTTAATTACTCAGACTTCAGATATATATTTTATTTTGCAGCATCTTCGATCCATGTAACGAGCTTTGGGCCAATGACTCCCAAACCAGTTGGTTTTAGGGCACTAGGTATTAAAATACCCTTACAGACTTAATAACTCGGATCTCGGACGTTTTTTTTTTTTTTTTTTTTTTTTTTTTTTTTTTTACTCCATCACTATTTAGAGATGCTTCCTCCATTAAACTATAGCACGGAATATTACAAACTTTTCAATTTTAGCTCATGTCCGTATGTTCCATGTAAGTTCATAATACCTGTCAACTGAACATATGAAGATCCATTTTAGTCAGTGTTAAGGAGAATTCACAAATTAAATAATTCAAAATGAAATAACAACAATTAACTTGTTTCGAATAGGTTTGAGATACGTCTCAGGAGCGGAAATTCCTTACTCGGCTATCTCTTACCAATTCCACCTTTTTAGTCAAAATAAAACACACAAAACACAAAATATTTTTGTAATTTTTGATAATTTTTCAATTTTTTTTTGTATTTTTCGAAAAATTTAGGACTAAAAAAATAAAAACAACATACAACTAAAAACAAGATATTAATCAACTAATTCCCTCCCCCAAACCTAAATGAGACATTGTCCCCAATGTCTTAAACAGTAGAAGAAGAGTTTAGACGATAATACCTGGTTAACTGAAATTCTACAGGAAATTAAAGGTTAAGATCCAGATTAACCCGACGTCTCTTACCACGATCGTCCCCAGACCAATTTATCTTTGAAATGATAGGGTCAATTTGTGGTTCATAGGCTATGAGCTGGTCAATTAGATCTGGAGCAGTTCTGGCAGTAAATAGGAGTTCTTTCATTGGTTTTGAAACGAACCCATTTCTCCGGGCATCATCAAGAAACACACAAAGAAAATCATAAAATCCATCAACGTTAAGCAGTCCAATTGGTTTCTGGTGTATGTTCAGGTTCGCCCAAGATAGTACAATAAAAATTTCCTCCAATGTTCCCAAGCCACCTGGCAAAGCAATAAAAGCATCAGCGCGGTTAATCATTTCTACCAAACGTTCAGACATACCTGATACGATTAGTTCCTCTCCGTTTGATGATCCAATAAGATTTGCCTCTGCCAAGGGTTTTGGGATGATTCCCAAAACATGACTGCCTCCTTCCTGTACGGCCTTTGAAACGATCCCCATTAATCCAAGATTTCCTCCGCCATATATTAAGTGCATATTCCTTGCAGCTAATACTCGACCCAACTCCTTTGCCGCTTCTATGTATTGTGGTTTAGTACCACACACTACTACCGCAAACACACAAATGTTTTCAACTCGTCTTCTTGAGGTGGCTTCCATTTTTCTATGTATTTTTTTTTCTCAACTCTGGATGACTTCAAAGGTACAATGATGAGTTGAATTTATAATACCTGAAAATGGGTTAGTAAAAATAGCACAAGTATCTTCCAAAAGACGATTAGTACAACAATAGTAAAATAGATCGTGATAGTCAAAAAAGAATCTGGATCCTGTCGGAGAAAATAAAAGAAAATAACAAAACAAATCACAATTATTAAGAAAAGACAAAGAGATATAATATGTACAAAAAAAGTAACGGCTTGATTGACATCTATGTGTCAGGGACAAGCTTCCCATCCAATTTTCTTATAAATTGGCAAACAGGGTCTTTTTGAGTCAGATTCCCAAGACTTAACTGTTGTCTTTCTTTTTGATATTGTGTATGTAATCTGCGAAAGCCTATGTGAACATATCCACTGGAATGCGTCTCAAGAGTCGAAGATATATCATCTAAAGACTCCTTACTCAAGCCATTCCTAATGAATTTAATTTTGTCTTCGCGATTAACAGACACCATTCCTAAAGAACGACAACGAGTATTGCAATTCCAACGTGCACATTTGTAACAAACACCCATTTGCTTAGCTCTTCGTTTCTTTGCATAGGTGATTCTTCCAAAACTAGGCAGATGTGAAATAAAAGAATCAGAGGATTCACCTGCCAATCGGACTCGTGCTTCAATTACCCAACGAATGTCATTGGGCACACCATGTATTGTCAGTAGTCTCATCCGTTCCAAGCGAGCTTTGTAGACTTTCATCAGAGATTTTTGAGGGAGAGAAGGAAATTGCTTGTGAAGATTTGTGAGAGCTTCTTCCATCTTGCAATGACTAAATCTGTAAAAACTAAACACACAAAATTAAATCACACCAAATCACAATATATACAAAAATTTGCATGGGTTGCCTCCCTGCGAGCGCTAAGTTTAATCGTCGTCAGCTAGACGTGACTTTTCGAACGTTTATGCTGGATCTGAAAGTGTGACACTTTCTTTTTGTCGCTCAAATGATTCTCCCCAGTAGTGTTTGACACGCTGACTGTTAACTTTGAATGTGTTGTTGGTATTAGGATCCAGTAACTCAACAGCTCCATATGGTAAAATCTGAGTGATTACAAATGGTCCGGACCACCTAGACTTTAACTTTCCAGGGAAAAGTTTTAACCTCGAGTTGTACCATAACACCTGCTGCCCTTGGTTCCAACTGTCTGTGCACTATTTTTCGGTCATGCCATTTTTTGGTCTTTTTTTTGTATAATTGGCATTCTCATAAGCCTGTAGGCGAAATTCCTCCAATTCATTGAGTTGGTGAAGTCTTTTCTCTCCTGCAGCTTGTGAATCAAGATTCAGTTTCTTTAGTGCCCAGTACGCCTTGTGTTCAAGTTCAACTGGTAGATGGCATGCTTTCCCAAACACCAATCGATATGGGGACATACCAATGGGTGTCTTGTAAGCTGTTCTGTAGGCCCATAATGCATCATCCAGTTTTGTAGACCAGTCCCTCCTTGTTGATCCAACGGTTCTTTCTAGGATTCTTTTGATCTCCCTGTTTGAAACTTCACCTGTCCATTTGACTGTGGATGGT